>VXCM01003032.1:0-131082 GCA_014773175.1 Lucifuga dentata | reverse complement strand
CATTTATTCGGGCTTGGGACCAGCACAAGGAGGACACTGGCTTGTGCCCCCTTGAGGCTGCATTCCATGAACATCTCAGATATGCTGGGAAAATGTGTTGACATTCGTCCGTGTCAGATTACAGAGCATGAATGTGAATCTGTGATGGTCTCAACACATTCCTTCCATCCATCACCTTCATCCATCAATAAGACTTTCTTTGAGTAAAGCTTCGCTGGACACCTCATAATGATTTTCCACAAATGGTCCATCTTTAGATAAACAGGTGCAGATCTTCTATGTCTAAAAGAACAGAATTGAAGCTTGTTGGTGAAGAATTTTCTCTCCTTTATTTGCAGCAGTAAACGCCTCTGATTGTTGTGACACCTCAGGGGCCCATGAATCTACAATCTCCACCCACACATCTGAACATTTCTTGTTTTTGTCCTCAAATCCCCGTGGGTTTAAAAAAAAAAAAAAAAAAAATCTAAATTAGCTTCAGTCACAAATCAAAACAAATGACCAGCTGAGAGTGAGGAAGTATCAAGAAGGAGGTCCAAAAGGCCCAGAGAGTGTCCTGATACAGATTAGCTTGTTAAAATATTTGGATTCATCAGTCCAGACACCTAATCCCCCTGTGATGTGGGTCCATGCGTGCAAACAGAAAACAGTTTAAAGTGGGATTATGTCTCAGTCACACACCAAAAATGGATGTGAAGTGAAAGGCCAGAACAGCTAATCACAGAGGATTAACTTCTGTTTTTTTGTTTTTCAACGTTTGAAATTTGATGCCAATTTTATAGCTTTTAATCCAGTCACATAGAGAGATAATAATTCAATGTGGATTCTATTAAAATATGTAACTAGCATATCCATGTTCACATTATTATTATCTTTTTTATTTATCTTTGCAAAAGATTGGATGGACATGTCTATAAAACTTCCCAGTCATTCAGGTCACTGGATATCTAACAGTAGCAGTTCAAGGCAACTGCTCACTCAGGAAGTCCAGAAGAACCAGGAGCTTTCTGAGAACCTCCAGGCCCAGACAGAGAAAAACATCATCCTCCAGAACGAACTGGATGCTCTCAGGATGCTCCTGCAGGACAGTAAAGACAAGGCCACACAGTTTGACCAACTGAAGGTCAAACATCAAGAGACGGTGGAGGTCCTGACAGCTCAGGTCAATGAGGAGGCCAGAAAAAATCAGGCCCTCTCAGAAGACCTGAAGCTGCAGGAAAAATCAGAATGTGACTCTTGTTGCTGACCTGCAGGAGCTGAATGAGAGCAACATAGCTCTCAGAAAACAACTGGTGGAGGCCAAATCTGACTCCAACAAGACTCTTGAAGTCCACCAAAAAGAGATGGATGCTCTCAAGATGCTCTTGCAGGCAAGTCACGACAAGGCCACACATCTCACTGCCACACACAAAGAGACAGTGGAGATCCTGAAGGCTCAGGTCAATGAGGAGGCCCTGAAAAATCAGGTCCTTTCAGAAGACCTGAGGTTGCAGGAAGGAGAGAGTGTGGTTCTTTTCGCTGACCTCCACAAGCTGAATGAGAGCAACATGGTTCTCAGCAAACGCCTGGCAGGGTGTGTTGAAGTCCACCAGAAAGAGATGAACACTGTCAGGACACTCTTACAGGAGAGTCGGGACAAGGTCATAGAATTTGAACATCTCAGTGAGACGGTGGAGATCGTGATGGCTCAGGTCAATGAGGAGGCCCAAAAAAATCAAGCCTTCTCAGAAGACCTGAAGCTGCAGGAACAGCAGAATGTGGCTCTTGTTGCTGACCTCCAGGAGCTGAATGAGAGCAACACAGCTCTCAGGGAACAACTGGAGTGTCTTGAGGCCCAGAAGAAGAAAAAGAAGGCAGGATGGAAGAAGTTCTTCCATTCAAGAAGAAAGAAAAGAAGCCAGGACAGGAGCAGGAGGACAGCATCATCTGAACCTCCCCTCTCTCTCTCCCTCCCTCCCTCTCTCTCATTCCTCCCCTCTCCTCACACCAACACACCTTGGGGTTCCACGTCCAGCTTGAGCTCAGCTGAAGGAAAAGCTCTGTGTCCTGGAAGACAGTTAGAGCAACAAGTTCAGCAGCAACTGGATGAGGTCAGGACTGGCATCAAGGGGAGTCTTAGAAAGATGAAGATGATGATCCACAAACACGCCTTGCAGCAGAGCTCAAGCTGAGGGAAGAAAGATGTCCAAGTCCTGAAAGACGGTTTAACCACTTCATCAATACTGGATGACATCAGGACCCCGGGGCCTCTAAGCCTGTGGTGATCCAAGAGATCGATGCCCCACCCCCACTCCCATAAACATTCAATATAAATTTTCTTTTTTAAAAAGAAAGAAATATGAGATTTTGTCTGCCTGGTTTTATTACTGAGAATTGTTTAGTTATAAGACATATTGAGGTATTAATGACCAAAATTTCAAGTTACATTTGCACTGGTTTAAAAAAAAAAAAAAACTGTTGTTTAAATGCAGCTTTCTCTCTCTAAGGAATCAAATGGATCTTCTGTTATATTAATTTTATCCTGGAGCGACATCATCACCTTCAATTTACCATAGTTTCTAGTTTAGTGACTTTAAATCTACAATTTGTGGAAGAAACCAACACTTTTTCTCACACATTCATAATGCACTCAGATGTAATATTTCACAGTTTATCAGATTTTTGACGTGTATGTGTAACTCAGACACAAAGTAAGTCCTACCTGTAAAGATACTGAATGGAAAAGGGGAAATGGAAGAAAATTAAGAGATAAAAGTAGAATAAAAAGTGGCAAATAATTCTCAGATATGATTGCCACCCTCAGTTAGCTCTCTGGATCCTGATGATGATGTTGTCATTGGTCAAACCTGTTTTTCTGCTTATTCAAAATTATAACAGGAACATCCGTGCATATTTCAAAGTGATATTCAACTTCATATATAGAATGTTTTTAGAATGACATTATAAATATTGATTGGAAAAGAACCTCAGAAATGCTTGATAACAAGCAAAGTTAAATAAAAATATCCCACCAGTTTTTATTTAAAAAATGCAAAAATGATATACATGTAAATAGTACAGTTTGTTTTTTAATTACAGATAATATTATTCACTTATTCTGGAGTTGCTCTCATGTTACAGCAGTATTGTACATTCAATTTCCACACCCAATAAGGTAAAAACAATCAAACTGATTAACATGTCTCACATGTACAGTGTGTCCCAATCATTTAAACACGTTTCCTGAAACTACAGCTGAATTTATCAAAACTCTAAACACAAAACAGAAAATAGTCAAAACTCCACAAATCTCTTACAAAATGAAACACTGCACTCAAAACTATGCTCTCTCTTCTCAAACCTGACTATTTCCACCACAACGATACACAGAGCTATCATATGAATATCTCTTACAGAGTATCAGTTACTGTAATTTAGACAACCAACATGATTACTGAGAATCATTAAAATACAGTGTACCAGGCTCCATGTGTTATCATTCACTTGAAGCATATTGAACAGCAGATGAGAGTGCAGGATGTGACCAATTGCAAATTCCCACGTGTGGAAGAGAGCAGAGATCTAGCAGATGAATGCTGTCAAGGTGGACAGACTGAACACACACACACACACACACACACACACACACACAGAGAGAGAGAGAGAGAGAGAGAACAGTTAAGCAGTAGCAACAGGTTGCAGGAGAATCAGCAGATTGAGCAACAAACTGCAGGTAAACACAAGGGAATATCATGCCGTGACACCTGCAGAAGATATGATATGCTATATTATAGCGTATATATATATATATATATATACATATATACACACACACACACACACACACACACACACACCACACACATAAAATCTGTCTTATTTTTGAGACACATTTTGAAATGGAGCTGTGTGGGCTATAAGATAATAATTGTAATAGCACTGCAATTGCTTGAAATTGTTTACAAAGCCTTTTGTAGTTCATTAGGAAGAAATAACAGAAAAAAACATCTTGAAATTTACAATTCTAATAGTGCTTAAATTAATTTTAAAAAAATTATTTCTGAGTGTCATATTTTTTATTTTTTACTAGAAGTTCCCTTGGAAAAAAATTATAAAAACCACTCTCACCTCACCTCTCATTCTAAGTCCAACTTTGGCCTTTTAAACAGGATTGTTAATATTTCATTCAAAAATACATTGCTGCTTATTTTAATCATGGCCATCCCTTGAGGGCACCATTGATAATATCAGTTTACTTGGCTTGCAGGCTTTATTTTATGCACATCATTCTTGATACTGAATTCTTATGTTAATCATATCTGTCAAATATCTAACAGATAAACAGATATATTAACTTACCAATTAATTTACTGGTATTCTGCATCCAATGTAGCATCTAACAAAGTGATATAATCTGCAGATTTGAAGACTTGATGACCCAAGTGTCCCACTTTGAAAGCTGGAGTTCATCAAACAAGGGCTTGTGCATTTTTCTGATAAGCACTTCATAACATTCAATCCCTCCTCTCGTCCACACTGCATCATAATTTTATGTTATAAAATGTAAAAAATAACTACACCCGTAGTTTAGAGACATTTCTGAACTATAAGAATGCAGTGATAAAGAGTTGCTCTGCTTTGGAATTGTGTTGTTTATGCATTTTGCTGGTGCATTTTCTGCATGTTTATACAGACACTTCATGTGTCAAATGTTAGCAGATAAATTGTTTACTGAAATGTGTCCTCACATTCCATTTTTGACACATTGCAATAGCCGCTTGTTTTAGAATTTAGGCACAAGGAGCCATTATTAAGTAAATAAATCTTCTGCAATAAATTTCCTCAGAAGCCAGTGACCTGAACCTTGCTAACTCTCCTAGATGTACCACTGGTGGTATATGTACCACAATTTAAGAGCCACTATTGTAGCAGAGTCTGCTGTCTTTCAGTCAGCAGCATCTCGTTGTTCAGGTCTTACAGTCAAACCTGTGAAAGCCTCATTGTTTTCCTCATATTGTTGAACTCACTAGCGAGCTCCTCATTGCTGTTTTAATAAACTGTAGGGAATTAAAATAATTTGGTTTCCAATATATTTAAATCCCTGGAAATGCTGGTTTAAGAATGGGAGTTACAGGAATCATCTAAAGGTTAGGTCAGAGGAGATACAAAGGTTTTGAAATTTACTTCCACTGCAGTAAATGTTTCAAACATCATTTATCATCGATCAAGCACAGCCATGTTGGAGGACTCAGTATCCTCAATACTGATCAGAATTTTTGTTCACTAGTTAGATTAAAAAGAAATGATCATGGAAGTGGTACACTGGGTTTCAGGAAAAGTGAACTGCTGTCATAAGGAGTGAGTGAGGCCATTGGTGTCTGCCATTTGTCTTCTAGTTGGGCATGAGTTAAACCACTAATACATTAAATCTGCCATGAATATCAATCTTTTCTATACTGTACAGTACGCAGAGACAAAGCAGGCAAGGCAGGGGCCCCAACCTTTGAGGGGAGCCTTCAACGGAGCAATGGCCGTTAGTCCTCCAGCAATGGCAGTGCGGGAACTCCCGACCCAATCTTATTCTGTCATTGAAAGCTTTGCTAGCGTGACAGTATTATGCTTGTTTTTTGCTCCCATGATAAACTGTTTCAGTCAACTATGGTTCTGCTTGGCTTCAGGTTTCTGGCAAGCATGCCCCACTTGTAATACCGCCACGCTCCACCAGGGGGCGCGCACCACATAATGACTGAAACAACTTGATTGGGCCAATTAGGATTCTGTACAACTGTAAAAATATGGGGGATTTACGGAGAAATTACCAAATGGGAGCACGGCGGGAGAGGGGGTGAAAATATGGGAGAAACCCAGGAAAAACTGGAGTGTTGAAAGGTATTAGCCTGCAACACGAGAGGTTTTTTTTTTTTTTNGTTTTTTTTTTTTTTCCTCAAAACTTTATTGAGTTGCCCAGCAAAAATGTTAATTGGACTGGCAGCGCGAGACTTTGAATGAACAGGTGATCATGACGAATTGACAACAGCGACAAAAACAAAAAGAAGCAGACTTACTTCTCAGGTTCCAAAAAAAGATAAGGGAAACAAGAAGAAAAGAGGAATCAGGACAGGGGTAAGTGATAATTATGATAAACAAATGAAGAATGTACCGGTAGTTCAGTCCACTGTAGCTAGCTAGTTCACTCAGCTTTAAGATGAATTGTTTGTCAAATGGTTTGGGGTAACATTTCCCTTTTTAACATTAGCTGACTTAGTTCTCAGGTAGCTATGGGCTAGCCATCTGACTAAACTAACAGTGTGAAAGTCATTGCAGAGAACTCATTTTGCCAGTTATTTAATTTACTAGTTTCTGGACATTTGTTTTTTCAAGCTAGCTAAGGACAGTTTATTTCAGCTGGTATTGTCTAAATCTATGTGCCAATATATCCTCCCTAATGTTATTTGTTATTTACTTGGAATTAAGGTCATCCTAATGGCATTAATAGTGATATAACAAACCTTTTAGATTTTCTCTCTCTCTCTCTCTCTCTCTCTCTCTCTCTCTCTCTCCATGTTTTTTCTTTTTTTTTCAAGCAGTTCCATTAACGTCCACTGCCAACAGCTCAGTGTCTACAAACAGCATCACCTGCACATGAAGCCAGCACACCACTTACTCAGTCAACTACTGCAACAGAAGACCTTCCATCCATCACTAACTTCAGGTAATCTTATGAATGTCATCTGGCAAAAAATAAATAAATAAAAGTGCGACGCCTCAAGCATTTTGTTGCCTTGGGCCCCACAGACACTAGAATCGCCTCTGACAGTACATACTCATGCTTTATCACTTATCAATACCTTTCTTTCCTCACAAGATGCTGTTAACCCCTTCACTGCTAGAAAATAGAAAGACAAACTCGTTTGAGCTACAAGGCTCTAATCAATCTGTAGCACGTGTCAAACTCAAGGCCTGCAGGCAAAATGGTTTTTGACCAGAATTTATGCTCTTTACCATGGTGTTTTGTCTGATGTTTTTGTCATATGTGAAGAGACTGGACAATTAAACAGCTGTTCTTATGTATTGCTAGGTTTTTGTTTTGCATTTATTATTGATAATTATGGCATGCTGCCAGTGGCTCCTTCAGGTTGAAAACCAGCTGTAGTGATTTGGACAGCTGATTCAGATACCTTCTGGCACCTCCCTGCGGATGCATACTGCACACTTCCAGCAGGGAGGAGACTACGGAGCAGACCCAGAATACACTGGAGGGATATACAGTATATGTCTGGCTTGGGAATGTCTTGGGATTCCCCAGGAAGTGCTAGAGGACATGGCTAGGGAGGTGCATATCTGGGCTGCTTTGCTTAGCATGATGCCTCTGTAACTCAGTTGTGGAAAATAGATGGATGGATTGAAGTCAGCCTGCCAATATGGTGATGTATGGCATTTGAAGTACTCTGGTGCATTTTGACAAAGTTATTCATGTGGTTCAACATAAAAATATTAATTACATTTTTAGTTAGATTTTCAGTGATGTGCATGAAAAAAATGATAACCTTTATTTTTCCAGGAACCCCCTGCTCATGCAATCACACAATTTAGCTCAAAATTACATGGCCCAAAATGAAGGTCCCTTAAAAATATAACACTCTTTTATTTTTATACAATATTCACTTTAAAACATTAATAATGTGGTTGATTTAGTTGTTTTCTAATATTAGTTCCTGTATGAAAGGGCTTGACACCTGGGTCTGCTTAGGGCCCCCAAGTAACTAAATTCGCCCCTGTTGACAAACCCGCTCCAGTAGATAATCCAGTGAGCCTTGCATAACAGGAAAACAGAAAAAATAACACTGCAGTTGTTCTTAATTCTGCTCTGGCTGTTGGGGTGTATGATTTAATATGGAGAAGACTTTGCAACACACAGGAAAGTGTAATGTGCATATGGGGAGATATAAAACTGAAAGACCATATTGATTTGATAAATGTAGTTTCTTTGCTTTGTCTGCCATCTAATGTGTGTAAGCCATATCTGCTTTAACACAACCCTGATAAGTAAATCTTGTAACCTACCTCCCCCTTCTGGGCAGAACATGTTATAGCCATGAGATAGAAAATGTCATCAGGGTGAAATCTGCCAAACATGATGATGTACTAAAATGCAACAATGAACGCAATCATTCCATATTTGAAATTGAAATCACATTTATTGTTTGTTCAGGAGCTGATTCACTTAAAACTTAACCCTTAGTGTACAGTACAGTATCTTTCTAAACTGCATCTTTTTCTTTATCATCATCATCATCATCATCTCACTGTCTTTTTACACGCACGCACCCACACACACACGAACATACAGCCAGCTACACCAGCTGAGGCTTAAAATGCATTCAGGTACGCTAAAGGCCAGAAGTTTGAGGCCACCCCCAGATTTAAAAAAAAAAAAAACAATGACCAGTACACTGTTTTAATAAATATAACTAATCAATTTTCAAGAAGAATTTGTCAACAAGAGCACATTATGTAGCCACTGGCTACAGAAATGATTTTTAATGAAGACATGCCCAGTCTGTATTAGTGCACTGGCACTCCAGTTGTGTTCCAACTCCTTTGCTTATGTGTTGTAACATTCTGTTAAATAGCCTGCTGTCTGCCTTCTCCCAGCTCATTTTGATGAATTTTGTACACAGTCTGGTCAAGATATTCTTCTGCATCTTCTGAACTTCATATTGAGGACTGCAAATTTATAGTTTGTTGTAAATTTTTGGGATCTAAATGGCTAAAAAGATACAGATAACCATTGAACAGAGAGCTTAGATAGAAATTTTGAGCAAAGGTTTTCTCAAAGACAAATAGCTAAGAAGTTGAATGTTTCCAGGTTTGGAGTGCAGTACGCCTTAAAAAGAAAAAGGCTGACAGGGAGCAGTGGTGATCGGAAATGATCTGGGAGAAGGAAAGTGACGCCCAAGGCTAAAGATCAGCACATAATTTTGTCGAACAAAGGGTTTTAGAATTGTGACTTGGCCACCCCAGTCTCCAGATCTTTCTCCCATCGAGCTGGCATGGGATGAGCTTGATAGGCAAGTTTGGAGCAAATGCCCAGGCAATGAAAAAGAACTGTTCCAGTGCTTGAAAAGTGCTTGGGAATCATTGCCAGGAACTTCCTTCCAAAACTTACTGCAGCGTATGCCTATATGCCAATATGCATATGCCAATTTGTGCGGCAGTTATTAAGTTCGAGGAAGGGGGGGTTACTTTTATGAAACCAAAGTCTAAGCCTGAAATGACTTGAAAGTGCTTTTATGTTGACAAAACAAATCTTGAAAACTAATTACATTTATTTTATGTATTTTTGTCATTTCCTGTGCAATAAATTGGAAAACAAATCATGTATTAATGATTTTTTTTATCTGGGGGTAGCCTCAAACTTCTGGCCTGTAGTGTAATCTTAAAAGGAAACTCTAATGCACCAGCCTCTAATTCACATCCCACACAGTAATGCAGTCACAAACCTGCGAGAGGCTACAGCATCCAACTCTATTACTTTGTGAATGCGGAGAGAGGATCATATCTCACCATGCAAAGTGGTCCCCTTTAAGGCCTGGTTATTAGAGTCCTTTGCTACCAGGATGTGACAATCACATTAAAATATTTTCCTCATTTTCAGTCAGTCATGACTATCCAGCTCCTCCCTACAACATTCTCACCAGCACCAAAGTTTCAGCTTGGAGAAACTAACTGGTAAAAATAAAAAATACTCTAAGATTCACCTTGCAGGACTGCAAATACAGAAATGCACAGAGCAATAAAAAATACATAGCATCAAAGGTTGAAATCAAATCACGATAGAAGAATTAAGATCACTTATTTTTTTAACTAGCTTGCTAATAGAACTGCTGGTAGCTCTACTAGCATCTACAGTTTCTTAAGTACATGTAGTTATATAGTATATATCTATACTCCATAAAAGGGATGGGGTGTTGTTTGGATCGAACAGTCATGTTTCAAACACTGGAACAAAGTTTTAAAAGGTCATCAGTCGACATGGACCCTTTAATTATTGCTTCAGTTTCAGCTTGATATGAACACACTCTGAAGCAAAGTACAAAGAAACAGACTGGACACGTCAGCTTCAGGAGCCTGGCGCCGCTCCTCCAGTCAGCCCGAGGTCAAACGTCGTTCTGGATTTGGATTGAGGGCTCACAGTTCTTAGGAGCCCTGCTTGAAATCAAGTTTGGTTTGTGTTCGTGTTTAATTGGTAGAATAATTGTAACCCTAAAATAACAGAGTCCCATGAAGCAGCTCCAGCAGCCTACGTTTGTAAAAGTGGGAACTCAGTGGTTTGCGTAGATCACCACTATTCAATCCGTTGTTCGGCGAGGAGCGTCGGGGAACTCGATAGCTGTGCGGTTTCCTCCGTGACGAGGTCCAATGTAAACAGCTTTTACAGAGGCAAGACAAGGAAGTAAACAGACTCTTTGGCACATCCTAACACAACAACAGATGCATATTAGTCCTGATCAGACTAAATACTTCCGAGTTAGGGACATGTCTTCCATTAAAGGGGACTCCACTGATGTTACACATCAAATTCAGCTCACTGGGCTTGGGAGCACTATTCAGCATATGGAAGCAACTGTTTAAAGGCTTTTGTAATGGTGCTGTGTGATGGCAGGAAAACTGACCTCTGTGACATCACATGCGTTACTTTGCATTGATGGTGAAAACCACGACTAAAAAAAACTAAAATCCAACAAAATGATTCCAGGAATGTTTTAGCAGATTCTGCCTCCTCAGAACCTCTAAAAGGCTTTACTTTTTGTCTTTAGCACTGACAAAAGTGTAACCCTGGTGATGTCATAAAGGTCAGCTTCTCTGACTTTTATACAATGTCTTCTGATTTCCTAAAAGCTTGTCTACCCTTGTTTTCACATGTTTAACCAATCAAATGAAAGATGTGTAAAATTAGTTGAGTCTACCTCTAAGCACTTTTACTTCTGTCTTTAAAATGGGAAACAAGTGCACATTTGCTATGTACACACACACACACACACACACACACACACACTTACACACACACACTGTGCACTGCTGACCTAGTTCCAAACATTCCAAAGTTCTACTTTAGCTTTAACTTTAACTAGCTTACCACATTCAGATTATAAATAAATAATAATGGTTTGGGTTACATTAAAAAAGTCAGGAAGAAAATGGCAACATTGCGAATGGAAAATATAAAAATGTAAAATGGGTAACATTGAGCAATTTTTCAGCCCATTTCTCAAATCCATTAAAAGAATCAAGAGCGGCCATGTGCCGTCAACACAACAGCAGCCCTACTTGCTGCAAACAGCAAACTGGAGTAGTAGCATCACAACATGGAAAACTACCAATAGCATAGAAACACGGGGCAAAATGCTTTAGGAATTGATTGTGTGTGTCTGTGCATATTATAAGGTATCAATAGATTAGGTGCGTGCTTTAAGCTACATTCAAGCAAAATATAAAGTATATTTGGGGGGGACAGTATATTGTGCACCTGTATTTATTAAAGTGAACTGGGGAATCTTCCCTTTTTGGGTCTGCTTCCACTTCTCGCTCCTTTAACCAACCTCAATTATTCTTTGTCAAATTTGCCCAAAATGGGGCATTTTAGTAAGTGCTCAGTGACAATGTCTCCATTTAAAAGTGCCATTTTTAACACTAAGTGTTAGAACATGTTTAAAGTCTCAAACATGAGACTGGCATGATTATAATATGATTTCATTTTTAATATCAGTCAGGGTTGATGAAAGCTTGAGGCCTGAGCTTCTAGTGTGCACTCACTGAAGCATTTCTAGTAGACATAGTCGAATCCACACGGTATAGGAATATGCTGTTTAGACAGGGTGGGGATGCAGGGGCCGTAATGGCCACATTAACCCCTTAATCACCCCCCAAATGGCAGGAGAGGTACAATAACGTCCATGTCAAGACCAGGACATTCAATACAAACAAGGCAAGTACAAAACGTCAGTTCATCTCTCCTTTTAACCTTGGACAATTCCTACAATCTCCCATCCCCAGTCACAGATAAGCCACGAGAGCCTTGTTCCCATGGTAACAGGATTTAGTAACAGTCTAAGAAACTGCTTCAAAGGTGCTTGGGGCTCAGAGGATTCTTTGGAGGGGAGACACTCCTCCTCAAAACACTTGGTGAAGAGAAAAAGAAAGAAATGGATGGAAGAAAGGGCATAGTAAAAGTAGACAGACAAAAAAAGGAGGGTGATGATTTTGCGTTTATACTGTCTGGGTGGAGAGGGGAACAGGGGTCGGACTTAGGGTAGGCTGCTCCTCTGAGACCTTTACGATCTCTTTGGCAGTGACAGTCGGAGTGCACTCTGCTGGCGGTGTGGAAGGACGGGTGTTGAGAGTGGGTGTGGCAGCAGCAGGAGCTGTGGTGTGTGTTGGGGCGGAAGCTGGGGCAGATGTGAGCGATGGCATTGTAGAGGTGGTACTGGAGGTAGAGGTGGAGATTAGGACAGAAGCCTGGACAGGGGCCGGGTCATCAGCCGGGGCAGGGGGTTCAGTGGGGGCAGCTCTGGGTGCAGCAGTCTTGTTGTAGTTCATCTTGAGGATGTGTTGCTGGAGGTGCCTGATCCAGTCCTCCTGCACCGACAGCGGCCCATGAAACTCCACCTCGCAGAACCTGATGCAGACGGAGAAAAACTCAAGCTGGGCCTTATGCAAAACAACACCTCTTGTGATCTCTAAAAGAACACAACATTCATTGTGGCACTCGGAAAGTTCTGACACAAAAAGAAATGCAATATAAACTGATTCAGCGCAGAAAAGCTCCCCTGGGAGCTGCCGCTTCTGTTAAAACTTTTGTGTACTGCAGTTATATCAAAACTTAAGCCCTCATTCATGTTGCCTTTAAGTCCCAAATGGTTCACTACTCTCAATATAGTGCATTAGCAGCTAAAAGTGGAATGGTACACAGCAGGGGGTGGCAGGGAATTGCTGCTTGGGGATTAAGGGACTATTTAAAACTTAGCCAGACAGCTCTCTTAATGCTGGTGTCTCAAATTTTCTAATGTTGAGGACCCAAAATATTTCCCTTTAGGCTGCATTTGTCCTGTATTAATCTCATGTGATCCCCCAGCGTATCACTTTGAGAAGCCCTGCTATGATGCACAGGTCTACTCTCAATCACTCACCGGCACTTGAGGGTGTAGAACTTGCCCACCAGTTTGACCAGCGGGTAGGATGGTGGTTTGGGAACCAGGGCGGGCACGGTGCCAGTGCGGGGAGGCTTAGGAGGACCGCTTTCCCTCTCTGTTCCATCAGGGCACGATGGGTGCTTCAAGGGCCGACGCTCAAAACCTAAACGAGGAGGAAGTGTGACATCTGAAACTGGCCTTTTCTATTGAATATACTGGCATCATTACAATTTTTGAAACTGACAAAAGTATTTGTAGCATTATTTAGTTCACATTTATTAGAACAGAAACTTTGCTTTTAATTTGTGACTTAACATATGATTTTAAATGACAAAACAAATGAATATGGCATTGACAAAAATATTGGAACCCTTAACCTAATATTTTATATCACAGCCTTTGGAGACTATAACTGCAACCAAAGCGCTCTCTGATGAGATTTCTCCACTTCTCCACCAGTAGTCTGTTTCACTCTTCTTGAGCAAACTGCTCCAGTTGTCTCAGATGAGTTTCAGCTCTTTCCACAGATGTTCAGTGAGATCCAGACAAAGACCACTTCAGAATGGCCCAGTGTTTTCTTCTCATCCATTCTCAGTGCATTTTGAGCAGGTTTTAGCTCAATATCGTGCTGGAGTGAGACAGCTTTCTAACACCAGGCTGTACTTTTTGCTCTAAAATGTCAAGATTGTCACCTGATTTCATGCCCTGCACAGATTCAAGGCACCTGATGCCAAAGGCAGCAAAGCAACCCCAATATTCACTGAATGCCATCCTTACAGTTTTTTTTTTCTTTGAAATCTTTACTTTGTTTTCTGTGAACATAGAGTTGTTGTGCATGTTGTCGAACTCAGTCAGGCTTTTTTGTGTTTCTCTTTTGGAAGTGGATGGGTCTTTCTGGGTCTTGTACCATGGAGCAGATTTTTATTCAGACAGGGACGGATGGTACGAACTGAAACTGTTGCAGTTTGAGTTTGAAGGTCAAGTTAGATTTGTTTTGAAGTTTTCCTTGGTTCTTTTTCAACCTTTTGAACAGTCTTTCTCTTTAATCTTGGGTCATATTTCCTCTTGTGGCATGTTCAGGTATGTTGGCTAGAGTCCCACAAGGCTTTAACTTCTTAGTAATACTGGGAAGAGAGGCCACATGAACATCAGACTTTTTGGAAACGGTTTTGTAGCCTTTACATTGACCATTTTTGGCTATTACCATCTTTCTTATCTCAGTAGACCCTATCTGCTTTTCCTTCTCTTTTCCATGTCTACTTTGATTTTGATACACACTGTGATGTAAAACAGCAGGGTGAGTCCTTTTCTCCATTTAAACTGGGCTAAATTAGTCATTATAAGACTGAAGACACCTGATGCTGATTAAAAGAGAACAGTCTGCTTGAAGTGTCACTACAATTATTGTAGTACACACAAGCTCACAAGAGAACAAACTCTTCTTTGACCTCACTTACCTCTGGGCAGGCGGACGTTAAGCTCACTGCGAGCCACCTGAGCTTGAGGATGGAGATCACCGAGGGGCCGTGAAGGACTGAGACTGCTCGAGCCAAGCTTGAAGGGAGGTGTCTGTCGGTTGTTTCCAGCTTCACCCTCTGCTGTCTTGGATGAGCCCTTGTTGATCTCATGGCTAATCTCGCGGCTCGTCGGCCGCACCAGGCTCAAGGCCAAAGTAGAAGACCACTGGGAGGAGGAGGAAGAGGAGGAGGTGGAAGAGGAGGCCTTCTGTGATGACATGGGGAGGACATGATCAGAACCCGCTGATGGACAGAAAGGTGAGTTGCTCTTCTGCAAAAATGGAAAAGAGATGAGCAATCTTACAATCATATTTATATAAACACACACACACATACCACTGTGACTTGTATTGTCAAGAACTTTAGAGCACATTCCATTTTTGCATGTTTGAATCCAATATATGCAACCCACATACACATTATGTTACTGTCCACTTTCCAAAACATAATACTGGAGTGGTAAGTATTATAATTGTTTTTTTCTGCCTTCCAGACTGCCTTTGCTTTCAGTTCATTCCAATAAGCTAAAAAAAATCAACTCAAAAAAATCAAGGGACTTGAAACATGCTAGAGATAAGTGACCATCACAGCGAATGCAACGTCTGTTAAATTTTTTGTCAAAGTAACTTTAACTGGTCTAACAGAGAAGCAGAGAAGAAAATGTATATCTCCCCAAGAAAATATAGTCCCAGGAGAAGACTGTCTTGACTGAAAAATTAAAAACGACCATGCCTTCTACATTTGGATGTACGTGTTAGCATGCAACACATTGAATTTTAAGGTGGTGTATCACCTGAACATTTGATTTTGAAAGATTAGGGGATTTGGCAAAATAACAGGAAAGCTAAAATAAGGTTTTATGTTTTGAAAAATAGTTGGGAGTAATGTAACGTGTATGCAGGTAGTAGCATTTATTTGGCTCAAGCATGTAAAATCATTGGTATGGTTTAAGCTGACATGTTTGTCCACGTATAAATTTTTATGAATATATATAAATATATATATATATATAATAAAAAAGAATATAAATTGATATGAAATATATTGTTTAACTTCTTGTTTTCATTCATAATAATGTGTCTGTAAGCATAATGACATCATGTCTAGCAGACACAGTCAACCAAAGTTTAATGTAAATGAACTGATTAATGTATATTTGGAAATGACCTAGATCTGACAGCAAATGACCTAGATTTTGCTTAAAGTAATTGGACACCTGTAATAGAAAACATATTGCATAGTTTTCTTTTATGTAGTATTTATCAAGTAGTCTTAGCTGGTTGAGCTTTCCATCCACCTTCCAATAACAAAGCAGTAATTAAGAACCCATTTACAATCTTAATGCAAAGGTTTGGATCTGTGGTAGAACACTAAGATGCTCAGCACTCAGTATGGGAGGCAAATGTCACCTCATGACAGAGAAAACCTGTCATTACAATAAAAAAAAAAAAAAAGCAATTTGTTACCAAGAAATCACGTTGAGATGAGTTGTGGAAATTATGCTATCAATCAGTAGTTGATGGTTCTAGTGGATGCAGACCTAACAGCCTGGCATATAAAGCTTAGTTGGGTTTACTCCTCTGGTATGAGAAGCTTTTTACAATATGATTACAAGGACGTTCTAAAGGTAATCCATTCTGTATGTGTGTCACATCACAGCTCAGGGAAAAGGTGTGACAGTGACGCAAATGCACCAGAAACTAATTCAGGAGGGAAAACAGAAAAAAAACAAAAACATACATTTTCTTCTTTCAACAGCATGCCATAATTTATCTGAAGATGAAACATAAGCTGCCAGGCACCCTGGTTACTATGGCAACTATCAAGTCGATAGCCGAGTTGTTCTGGCATCTGTCCCCACAGTGATTTTTACTGGGTGTAAAGACACAGGATCTACAGTCAGGCTCAAAGCTGTGAGACAACACATCTGAAGCTTTCCAAGACACAAAATGTCTGTCGAGCCACCAGCTGAGGTACTTTAGGTCTCAAAGCATGATGGCTATTTAAAGACACTGAGCAGAGTAAGTGTGAAGGAAATGTGGAGCAGTGTGTTATCATCTACAGTGTTCAAGCCAGGGTGCCTTATATTCTGTATCCTGATCCGTAGCTTTGTGGGAGGCAACACTATACACACTATAAATTTGTATCTTATGTTTTTTTAGTAAGAAATCACACTCACAACAAGTGGCTGTTGAGGTGGCAGAGGGCAAAGTTAACGCCAACTTATGAAAGCTTCAGTACTCTGCAATTGTGTACTGAAGCGAGGAAGCCACTGACTTCCTCTCCTCACCTTCTTGAGGGTGGTGCGGTTACCCTGCATGTAGCTACGGTGCATCTCCAACACCTTCTGTGGCCTGCTGCGAATCCAAGCACTAAGTGTCTCAATAGGGGATCCATTTACACACCACTCAGTCACTCCAAACTGCCTCAGGTGGGCTCGCGCGTGGCTGGCCAGAGCCTTACGGTTCTCAAAGTAGAACCCACACAGCTCACAGCTGGGATCTGAAACATACAGGGAAGGAGGCACAGCAGGAACATGGGGAATTTGTAGCTTATCAATACACTTGCATTGGGAGATTATAGAAATTACGATGACTTACCCTGGTGTCCTGCTCCGTGTTTGTCCGGGGAGGGTTTTCTTTTGAAGGAGAAATCGTGTGGCAGAGGAGAGAAAGCCTTGAGCTGATGTGGTGATGAGTGGTTAGACCCCACTGAATGGGCTTCTTCTGACAGAGCTCTCTTCCCTAGGGGGGACATCCTGAAGAATCTGCCTGCAGATGGGGTTGCAAATGGGCCCACTGACCCCAAGCCTTCCTTACTGAGCCTCGACGCTGACTGTAGCAAACCAAGGGGAGATTTACGGTATTTGGAGGAATGGTAACCCAAAACACCCAAACCCTCTGAACTGCCCTGGCCATCTGTGTTCTCCCATGGGGGACTGTTGGCGTCATGGATGGACTCCTTCTTTACTCCCTGGCCTGAAGAAGAGGAGGTGCTTCCCCCTCTCTTGCGCATAACCTCCCTCAGGGTGTCAATGGGGGAGCCATTGACAGACCACTCTGTAATGCCCATTTGCCGCAAGTGGGAGCGGGCGTGGCTGGATAAGCCTTTACGGTTCTCAAAGTATTCCCCACAGAATTCGCAGCGAATGTCCCTTGTAGGCTCCATATCATGGGCCATGGCTAAGGAAAGATGAGAGGGAGAAAACAGGATAATGAAATGAAAACGTTCAATCGTAGTTCAATGAGAAGAGCAGGGGTGAGCTGCAAGCATTACAGATGTGATTCCCAGTGTCAGCCTGGAAATTACTATAGAGTACCAAAGACGAAAGAGTGTTTGGGGCAGCTAGCTAAGTAAAGGTCCTGTTCATTTTGGCTTGGATGGACATGAAGCTCTCCTGGTTGAATCAAATATTAGGTGAAAAGTCATCTGCAACTCCCCAGGACCACTGAGGTCACTGCAGGTCATGACAGGATGAGGCTAGAGTAGAAACTCAGCTTTTTAGATCAATTTACTGTCAGATTCTGAAGCAATTTTGGACCAAGTCAGCAGCTTTAGTAAAGTGTTTAGTTTCTGATTGCAACAACAGCATTACTAATAGCCACTGAGACTAGTGGGCATTCATAGTAATTAGAGCCAGCCAACATGCTAAACTGAAGGAAAAAATTTAATTTCTCAGAAATTAAGTTAGCAATATTTCTAACAAGTGGCCATTACATAACCCTGTTAATATTGTTAAATTGTCAAGAAGACTCCTGCACTTCTGTATTGGAGGTAGTGTTAAAAGAAAACTTAAATACAACTTTAAAAATGGCCATAAATAATTCCAGAACCCACAGCTCCTGCCCACTTTGCTATTCTGTACACACTGTACTACAACAAGCTCTGGATTTGTGACTGACTACAGAACATCGACACTGACACAAATATTTATCTTCTACTGTGTAAGTATGGAAACGTGACATAAATTGGTTTTAATACTTAGCAGAAAAGATTTTCTCTGGTCCAAATCAGGAACTAAATTGTTATAATGTTGCATTTACAGGTTGTTTGGTTCAGTTTCACACAGGAAAAAAATCCAATCAGACTAAAATATATCACCAAAAGTTATGTGAGAACAGTCGCTCTGCTCATTGGTCAGAAATGTCTGGGGGCAGGAGCAACAAAATCAAAACAGGAAAACGTTTACCATATCAGGATAACTCAATAACATGGAACAACGACAGAATTGGCGTACATTCCCTAGTCATCATTTGGGACATATACCAAGAAAACTAACTCAGCAGAAAGCTGAGTTTGATCTCAAGACAACATCTGGAAAAACATGTTGCTTCACATGATATGAACATGAAGAACATGATGTGAAGAAGATGTGCTGCCTTGATGGCTGAACATGCTAACCTTCGACATGTTCATCTGAAGACGTGTTAGGAAAGTTTGATACGTTACAAGCCTTTCACAACATTGTTTCAATTGTTGTGTCTAATCAAAAGTGTAGTTTAACTCTAGTAAACTTTGTTTTACATTTGACGTATTTAATTTTTTTAAATTGGGGATGTCTGATGAGCATCTAATGTAAAACAAACTTTACTGCAGTTGTAGCTAAGTGCTAGCCACACACATGCCTCTCTGGTTCAAGATCAATCAATAGATTGCGTTGTTGTTGGTTCAGGACTAGTGTGGATCATGTTCACACCACAAAGGAACTGCTCTGTGTTCTAGATGGTTTTGATCCGGTTGTTTTGGTGCAGACTCGAGTTCCATTGCTGTGTTCACCTACGACCAAACAAACCAAACTTAAGAGGGAGATGCTCAAAAGCTCAAAATAAACCAGGTGTAAAACACCCTTAGATCGAGACCACGACTTTAGATGACTGTATTAAAAACTTACCTAGGTTTAAGGGAAAGATGCTGTCAGAGCTGCTCCAGCTACAGTTGAGAGGTTCAGTGGTGAACCCTCCAGATCTCCCCACTGCGCCCGGTGAGGTGACTTCCAGCTGCACCTGTTCAGGTTTCAGCTTGAGGATCAGTCCACTAGAAGAGGTTGGTGGCATTGAACTGGACTTAGACACAACAGGCTGTGGACTGGAGGGGCGGGCAAAGGCGAAGGGAAGACGGCTGAGAAGGGTTGCAGGAGGAGAGGAGGAGGTTGACAGTGGGGATCGAGGAGGTCCTGGAGATGATGGAGGAGGTGTTTTGAGGGGTTTTAGAGGCAGGGCACAGGGTAGCCCCCTTCTTGTGATGATCTCCCTCAAAGTGTCAATTGGGGAACCATTGACAGACCACTCTGTAATGCCCATCTGGCGCAGGTGGGAACGGGCATGGCTGGAAAGGCCTTTGCGGTTCTCAAAATATTCCCCACAAAACTCGCAGCCAATTTCCTTTGGAGGTTCACCTAAGACATCAAAAAAAATCAAACAGGGAGTTTTTTTTTTTTATATCATTCTACACAATGGGGAAGAGTGTTTTACCAATTTTTGTATAACAGCACTCACTGTGTGGAAGGGCCATGAGCTCTCCACTGCTCAGGCGGAAGACCTGCATGGAAGAGGATTTGGGACGCTTGGCAGGTGGGCCAAGTAAAGAGGAGGCAGAGGAAGAGGTAGCTTTGGATGTGGACCCACCCCTAGCCGTAGTCACCTTATAAAGGAGGGATGAAGAGGAGGAAAGGGTCAACAGGGGTTGCTTTGGGGAGGAGAGTGAGGTTGTGAGGCCTTGCGTTTCCACATGACTGTCGAGCTGCAGTGCGCTGGCTTTGTGCTTGAAGTCATCTGTATCAATGAGCTGGTTGAGGAGGTCAATGGGAGAGCCCTTGGATTCTGAGTACTCCACCCCAAAGTGCCGCAGGTGGGCTCGTGCATGGCTGGACAGGCCCTTCCGTGTCTCAAACCAGGCTCCACACAGCTGGCAAATGATGTCCTTGTTGGGATCCACCTCCAGTGCTGCACATAGGAATTAGAAGTAAGACACTGGAGCCAAAAATAATGCTATTAAAATGCAAGATAGCCACATCAGACACAAACTGTAATGGTTTCGGTGACACTTACTGAGGTTCAGAGGAGCATCACACTCCTGTGGTGCCCAGAGGGGTTTGGCTGTTGTGATGGTGGCAGAGGCAGAGAGGTTAGAGATCAAGTTTTTCATTCCCCCAGTCTTGAGCTCTGGAGAGCGCAAAGGCGAAGACACGGGCAGCAGAGAAGAAATGGGGGCTTTTCTTACTACTGAGGAAGGGGAGCCAGAATGAGCAAGACCTGGAGAGACACCAGGAGAAGATGTAGGGGTGCCGGACGAAGAGGGTGGTGCTGCATTTGGTGCTTTGGCCAGAATGGAGAGGGGAATTGGTTTCTTGTCTAAGTCCATGTCTTCTAACTTGTCCGTAGGCGGAACTGACGGGGAGGAATGATTGGCTGAAGGCAGTTCTTGTAGGTCTGGGCTTATTTTGCCATCCAGGCTGCATTTGTTGGCTGTCTGGTAGAGGTGGTTGATGGGAGCCCTGGTGCTCTCTGATACACTGATGCCCCCCTGACGCAAGTGAGATCGGGCATGGGTGGCGAGCCCCCGCCTGGTCTCAAACTGAGCTCCACAAACCTCACACTTTAAGTGATGCACTGAAACAGAGAGCAAAGGAACAGCTGTATGAGAGACATTATTATTTCACATAAACTTGCACTAACTACATAATTGTTTCCTTATTTTAAAAACTACAAAAACACATCTGCCTTCCTGAAAAACACCACAGACTTCCCAACAGGCACGTCAGTCAGCCTACAGGAGCACTAGCAAAGGGTTAGAGGTCCAAATATTGGCCCCTAAATACATGTCTAGTTCTGAGAAATTCTTTTGGGACAACTCTCTCTGATGTAGTATCACCAAGCCTCAACACTGACCTGAGGTCAGTTTTACAATTTCCCCACTGACAGCTACGATAAAGCTTTACTGAAGCAAAGCCAATCCCTTGTCAACACTTTGAGGTCAGCTTTCCCATATTTTGCTCACCCTTAGTGTCTGCATCCTTCCCGGGAGAGAGGCTGTCTTGATCCACGCTGAACAGCCGAGNACCCTTAGTGTCTGCATCCTTCCCGGGAGAGAGGCTGTCTTGATCCACGCTGAACAGCCGAGTTTTCTCCGGGCTGGAGCTCAGACCATCCAGAGCTTGAATCCGCAGCTGCTCCTCTCCTTCTTCTTCTTCGTCCTCTTCTTCCTCTTCAGCTGCTCCCTCCTCCTCACCTAAAATATAACATATAATATGCAGAAAAGTGTAAAAATGTCAGATCTGCTAAGTGATTGTGAAAACATATCACTTAAAATTAAGAGGATGTGAGAATCATTTTCTCTAATTTTGACCTTTTCCCCCTGCCTTATCAAATGCATATATGTATTTTTCAGTGCCTCAAGAATAAATTAAAAAAAAAAAAAANGAAAAAAAAAAAAATCAAATCAGCCCCGTGAGCCTCACTGCCTTTAATCCCTCAATCCAAGTAATAACTGCGCATAATCACACCTTTTGCAAAGAAATGTTCACGAAAACAATTGAAGTGACGAAACCCTGTCAGAAATCTTTGCATTACTGTGTGAAACCAACATGGCAGACTTGGTGCGTCGCTGCATTCCTGGACAAAAGTGCCATTTTCTGCGACAAATCGGTAAATCAAAAGAGACGTGGAGACAGACAATGCTTTTTGTCTGGTGGGCGGCTCTGCGCTTGTCAGTTCATCTCTTGACTGTAAAAGAGCGGCGATGTGACACCTCGGAGCGCAGCGTTATAACACCATCCTTTACAACCCAAGAAAATCCGAAATCATTAACAGAATATTTAAGAAACAAAGTTGAAATCGTTAACTTGACTTTGTATTCATTCGGGCAGAGTATCCTCACACCAAACAACCCCTCGCACTTCCACGGGAAAAGTGACACTTCGATTATACTTGGTTGGTTCGGATAAGTTGCAATAAGATTACCGGATACGATCACTTTCAGCGGTCATAAAAATAACCACGTTTCCTGATCAATTCCACTATTCTTTTAATCACAATAACATGCCCGAACGCGCGACGGCGTGTCCTCTATCAAATATCAAAGGAAAGTAAAATGGCGAGGATTGGGCAACTGTAGGTAATTTTAGAGATCCTGCAGCATTCAGAGTACTGGACGTCATCCCAGACATGCACAATAAAAATCACACCGACATAAAGAAAAAAAACACACAACTGTAACAACAATGTTACAGCAAAATCAGCACCATTTGCCGTGTAAAACCTTAACAGCCGAAACCATAACAATGACCTGCTTCATGAGCTTTTGACATGCATGTCATAAGCTACCTGCTACCTCGTTTTCTTTACGTGGTCTCATAGGATGAAGAGTTTTTTTTGTTGTTGTTGTTGTTTTTTTTTAATGGCTGTTGTCTGGCTACAATGTGACACAAGATGCTGCGGGAGACGCGCAGTGCAACAGCCGCCGTGTGATCCGAGGACACGCGGTGCGCAGGAATCACGGCGTGGTACTCACCGGTCAGCAACCGCAGTGCATCGGACTCCCGGTAGCTGAAGCGAGACAGTTTTTCCGCTATTGTTTGGGTCTGCGGGGAGGTGGAAGCAGCCATTTTGCCCCCATATGCACCGCTAAGCTAAGGCGTGACCAATCGAGTGGAGGCGGAGGTTGGGATAAATGCACTGAGTGCCACATCAACCACACGGGCATCAGGGACTCTCTTCTGTCTGTCTCTCTCTCTGTCTGTCTCTATNCCCCACACACACACACACACACACACGCATACGCACGCTGATGTATTCAACAGATCTGCACTCCACACACTGCACAGAAGTGTAATTCAGGTCAGTCCACCCGTTTTCATTAATACAAAGCGACACATGCTTGAAGCAACAGTAAAAAGCATCCGTGTTAACGTCTCCCGGTGGATTGCTGCTTTATTTATAATAGCCATCCTTCTCATACCTCCTGGCATCATTATTATAGTTTAGATTCCTGTTAAGTTTAAACAGCAACACCAAGTTGTCATCAAACAGCGACCAAAAATTACCTAGAAGGACATACCTCCTGCAAAGCCAAAGAAGCCGAGATAAAAATTTGTCTTGTAATAATAAACTGGCCTAAAGACAAAGAAACACCTATTATGGACCTAACTGCTTTATTTGTCATTAGAAGCAGTGGTTTTTAAAATAGATCCATGCTAAACTGCACCTATTGATAGTCTATCATGTGATATTCTTTTTTCCTCCTTGAGCTGATGCATTACTTTGGAAGAAATTTACAAAATAAATAAAAAAATAAAAAAAACTGAAAAATGCTCTATCTAGCAATGTAAAGAAATCACTTTTTAATATGGGTATGCCCCTGGATTCCCGCCCCCCATGACTTTTTTGAGTAATCCTGTTAACAAACAACAAGGCACTCAGAGTGCATATCTCCACCAAGTCCAACAAATTCCCAGTAAAAAAATAAGTCCTTTTTCTGGATCCTGTGTGATCCAGAGTATTATCAGGATCCCATCAGAATATGCAGATCTTTTTTTTTTTTTTTTTNTTTTTTTTTTTTTTTTTTGAATAGAACCACAAATCAGGCCATTAGCTTTGACTTTTATAGGCTAATAAAAAAAAATCATCTGGAAACTCATCAAGAATATGATCCAGATCACCTCCAAAACTGAATCGCTTCTTTCTCTCAGCATTACTGATGTCCCCCAAATTTCATCCAAATCCATCCTAATCCATCATCACATAATCTCTTTAGCAGAGTTAACAAATCATCAGATGAGGGTGAAAACATCACCTCCTTTGCAGGAGGTGAGAAGTTGGATTAGTAATTAGAGCTTACCTTCACACTCTACCTCATTCTTCCAGGGCTGGTGAGATGCTGACGGCAGTTCATCAGACACAGTGCCACTTGATATCGTTTCATCTGACTCCCCCTCCAGCTTTACTTCTATGATTTCTTCCCCCTCCTCATCCATTTCTTTCTCCTCTTCCTCCTCACCTTCCAAATGATGTGAGCCAGGACTCCGAGGAGGAGCTGTGGGGATTACAAGGTCAGGTCTCCTGGAGAACAATTCCCTCAGGATGTGAATCGGTGAGATAGTAACATCCCAGTTAGTGATGCCAAAGTCTCGGAGGTGTGCCCGGGCGTGGCTGGACAGGCCGGCACGGGTGTCGAACCCGGCACTGCAGAATTCACAGTGCATCACACTGAATGTGTCGGGGTCAAAATTTGCAACTGCAGGAGGACAGGGAATACAAGTGTACACTTAGGCATCTGACTCATATACATTATTTACTAATGGGTACTATATTATACAGCATATCAGCAAAAACATTTAAAGGACCATACTTATGATTTTGCATGTTTAAGCCCAATAAATACTACCTACATACACGTTGTGTTACTGGCAACCATTTTCCAAAGCATAAAATCATATTTTAGTTTTCATGTTATTTTCCCCAATTCCTGAATCTTTCAAGATCAAATGTTCACATGCCCNCCCCCCCCCCTTTAAAATTCAATGCTTCGCCTGCAAATACATATGTCCAAATGTAGAAGACACTGTTGTTTTTCATTTTTCTGTAAAAGTATCTTCTTCTGGTACTATATTACCTGGCAGAAACATACATTTTCTTTCATGTAGCTCTGTGTTCATGTTGGATGGGTTAAATTAAGTAACTTCGACAAAAAAAAATCATGGCGTGTGGTTCGCTGTGATGGATTACTTATCTCAAACACATTTAAAGTCTCTACAAGTTGATTTTATTGGCGTACTGGAATTAACTGAAACCAATGGCAGTCTGGAAGCTAGGGGAAAAAAAAATCTATTGGGCTTAAACATGCAAAATCACCAGTATACTCCTTTAATGTGAGAAAGGAGCCCCTGGATGCAAAATATTGACTTTTTATTCTACTAGCAGAAAGCAAACACCAAAAGGATGGCTGCTTGGCTTGTGTTTGTCCCCTCAGTCCCTGATATTTTCACACAGCCAACACCAAGTTCACTACAATCCAAGCAGAATTTAAAGGGTTATTTCATCCAAATTGCAAAAAATGGAGCCTCGTGGTTTTCACGTTTTTTGACCTTTCGTAGAAAAATTGTTCCCACAGCAAGATCTGTGGATTATCTTGAGTAACTGGAACACTGATTTTGGAAAGACATGTTCCTATTGAGTTTTTCAAATGTAGTTTCCCATTACTTTGAGTATCATAAATAAAATTCTATTCACCTTCATGGTACCGGATGGTGGCATAGTCTCAGTGGATATTTTAAAATTTGGGAAAATAAAATCAAAGCTACCTTATGTAGTTAAATATCACAAGGTGTACAGTAAGTGGGAGACGTTTGTTTTTTTGGTGTGGGTGAACCTTTGAAGGAAAAGACAATAGCAAGGGCTGTTTTTTTGTTTCAAAATCTATTCAGAAATCATCTAAACAGCCTAAAGAAATATGTGTAACAAGATGCTGACCTTTCTTTTTCTTCTTCTGATAGGAGAACTTCCTTTCAATTGCATTGACTTCCTCGGGGGATATGAAGTGACGCACGTTGTAGCTGACGCCCACTCGGTTTAGGTGTCCTCTCACATGATTGGCAAGCCCAATGCCATTATGAAATCGATCAGGGCAGTAGGGACATTTCCTCTCTACGCTCTTTAACACATCTGTCACCTCATCAATCTCATCTTTGTCTTCATCAAAGACATTCTCTGACAGGAAATGTTGCATGTTTTCTTCATCAGTGTCATCAACAACATCGTCATCATCATCATCATCGTCATTGGTGGCATTTTCAGCAGATGCAGCAATAACCCGGGCACTCCTCCTCAAAAAGAAAACCCTTCTATCCTTTTTCATTTTCTTCTCATCTGCGCTTTTCAAACTCTTGATTTGCTGTGTTGAACATTCATCTATAAAGCAAAAAAAAAAATTAATATCAAATTAAAACACAAATCCACTTCAGACTGAAACAGTACCAGCTCCCAAAGCAGCAAAAATCAAACATGTGCCTCTCGGGTTTTGGGTCAAAGCATCTGTAGAGCTCCTTTGGGATCTTCTTAATACATCTGAGCAAAGTGATATTTTTAAACATTTATACTTTGATTTTTTTTATTTTGTATTTTTGTATTGCTGACTTCACTTGTGATGCAATCACTTGATAACTACGGTATATCAGCACAGTCATATCTGTACTTTTATTTTCCCATATTATTCCACACTTTGTGCAATAATTTGATCTTGGTTAAGGGATTAAACTAACATTGACCAGGTAAGAGTTTAGCTGAAGAAACTTGACAACCTTGGTCCAGCTTCTTAAAGGAACATATCATTGATTTTTCATGTTTGAGCCCAATAAATATACAACCCACATACAGGTTACTTTACTGCCACCCTTTTCCCAAAACACATGACTGGCACAATAAATTTTAGAATTCTTTTCCTCCCCTCCAGGCAGCCATTAGTTTCAGTTCAGTTCATTACAGTAACTATAAAAATCAACTTGTAGAGACTTGAAATGTGCTTGAGATAAGTAATCCATCACAGCAAACCACATGCTGTTATTTTTTGTTGACGTTACTTAATTTAACCAATTCAGTACAGAAGAAAATGTCTCTTCCAGAGAATATAGTTCCAGGAGAAGAGTTTAAAATGAAGAAATTAAAGCAACCATGCCTTCTACAATTGTATGTATGTGTTAGTAAGCGAAACATTAAATTTTAAGGTGGGTGTGTCACCTGCACATTTGATTTAGAAAGATTAGGGAATTTGGAAAAATAATATGAAAACTAAAATATATTTTTTTATGTTTTGGAAAATGGTTGACAGTAAAGTAACATGTAGGCGGGTAGTATTTTGGGCTCAAACATGCAAAATCACTGTTGTGGTCCTTTAAATCTTTAGATGTACACATGGAAATCAGGGATTTTTTTTTTTTTTTTTTTTTTTTTTTTTTACACTGGCAAGTAATGCTGCTGGAGGAATGCATTATACTGTCTCCAACTGGCATTCAGGAATTCCAGCACCAAAGTGGCTGCTAAGGTTGTGGTCTGTAAGTAAGGCAAAGCTGGACAGAGAAAACATTTAGCAGTCTGTTCTGTGTAGTCAGGTCTGGACCTGGAAGCATGCAAAGTGTTTTTTTTTTTTTTTTTTNTTTTTTTTTTTTTTTTTTTGAAGAAGAAGAATCAGACTAACAAAACACATGTAAAGTTGATATTCTCCCCCTTCACACTAGCACTCACATTAATTATCTTTGAGCATTTATACAGTATGTAGTCATGATATTTGAAGGTTTGATCCTAGTGAAATCGAGCAAGGGTGACTTAGTCTAATCTCAGTATTCTGACTGAGGAGTCTCAGGAGTGCTCTTACTGTGGAATCTTTTGTCTGTTTTTTAGCCTCACCTGTGTCTGGTAGTGCTGTGGTGTGTGGTTTCAATCCTGTGATTGCATCAGTCTCTTTTTGGGTCAGTTCAACCTCAGTCTCTGAGTGCTGATCTTCATCCTGTTCATCTCCCCTCCCGCTCAGCTTGTTATCATCCAGCCTGAGATGAAACTTTGCCAGATCAGTCCAATCCTTCCCTCTCCTGCTAAATCTCCTGTTGCCGATACATTGTGAGAGCGGCTCCCTAGATGGACACACTGCAGCACTGCCTGGTGTTGTGCTGTCCTCCATGGCAGTGATTTCTTGCTGAAGTTTGCTCTCTGGAGCCCCGATCAGGGATAAGGATCCAGACCCAGAGAGACAGTCAGAATCTGGAATGGGTTTTGAAATCAGAGCATCCACGGAGGATCTTGAAAGCTGGCTCATCTCATCGGCCAATGTGCCACTGATGGAGACCTGTCCTGGGTGGATCAGTTTCTGGTGTTCCCTTAACACAGTCTGACTGGGTGTCAGGAAGGCACAGTGACCACAGGCCAGGGAGGTGGATGCCAGACATGATGGGGAACTGGGGGGTAGTGAGTCAGCCTCCACAGTAGGACATTTTGGCTGGAGGCATAATGAGGAGTGTTGGAGAGCAAGATTTTTTCTGTGGGTCTTGGCATGATTCGCCAGCGCCTGGGACGTTCTTGTGCTGAAGTTACACATGGAGCAGACAAAGCGGCGACGATAGGCAGGAACAGCCCGGGCCCGAGTTCGAACTACATCTGGAGACGTTAGAGCTGGGTCTGAGTCAAGAATGACCACTGGGTCTATGTCCAGCGTTGAAATTGGGATTGGGGATACAGTTGGAGACATGGCTATTTCTGAGTCTGACACTTTGCCTGGGCCTGCTTCTTGCACAACCACTGGGTTTGGGCTTGTATGCTCCATCACTTCACTGTCCAAATTCTGCACTTCTTCTGCCTTCTCATTTTCATTCAGTTTCTCGATCTCTTCCAGGATCTTTAACCTGGACTCCTGGTGCTTCCTCTGATGGTCTGCCAGCGCGAGCCGATTTGACAGGTTCCATCCACACTCTCCACATCGAAAACGGCCACCTTTTACTAAACAGTCCCTCCGGTCACAGCCACTTTGACAGTGCTCAATCATGTGCTCCTGCAGGTGGACCTGCTTCTTGAAGTAAATGCTACATTCCACACAGGTGAAAATGTCTTTACCTGGCTCTGATGCACTCTCTTCTTCATTTCTTTCCTGCTCCTCTACATTGTCGTCTTCAAATGTTACAGGGTTTTCCACTGCTTCCTCTCCAAAGTTGTCTTCCTCAAAGTCATACACCCCTCCATCTCCATGCAGCTGTGCTGGCTCTGGGTTAGTTTTCTGAGGCCCCGCTCTTGCTCGTCTTCCTGTCTCAGGCAACGTGTGCTTCCAGGTGCCCAGGCCAGAGAAGGGCCTGAGGAGGACCCTCTTCCTCCTGCATCTTTGAATGAATGTGCAATGAGCCCAAGGGGCCGGAGGAGGACTCTCGGGATCGGAATCTCCGGGGAAGGTGTACACATCTCTCTCACACTCCTTGCTCTCTTTTCCTTTCTGTCTTTTCTCTCCATCACTATTATCTGCCTCCTCTTCCATTTGGCAACCGTCCTTTGGTTTTACTTTGGACAGAAACAGCTCAGCTGCCTCAGATACATTCCAGACTTTGTTGTCTGCCACTGGGAACAGAAAGAAGTATTATTAATGAAGGAGGCCTTAAGATAAAAACAGATATCTATGAAGGCAGAGTTTGTTACATCCTTATTCTACTTACATTCTGTTGGGCCAAGCTGACATGTATTTGGCTCTTCTGCCTCTGTGCTCCCATTGTCGTTGTTCTGTCCCTCCACAGGCTTAGAACTATGCAAGCGCTGCAGTTTTTCAGGTTCTTGGTCATCCTCACTGTCAAGTCTAGATAGTCAAAGAAAAATATGTGTACCACAAAATTTACATGACACAGTTTAAACACCAGTCCAACTTTGAAAAAGTAACAAGTCAGGATCTCTGTCTGAAGTAAGTAAAAATACAGATGGAGTGTAAAGGCTCCTAGACACTATGCGATTACAGCAATTTTCTAGGTTCATTATGTCACACTGCAAGATGGTATTAGAAAATCTAGTGGTGATCTATGTTAGGCTGAAATATCATTAGAGATGGTAATTTCCAATGAATATCAACCTTCCAAACATGTTCCACACTTCCGGGTTCGATAAGGGGTCTACAACTGCGGTTCAAAGCATCAGGCATATATGATGCCCGGCCCAGCATTAATGTTCCAGCTCCAATATGAAAGCAATCACAGCTTGTTAATTCTTCAGTTAAGGACAGTTCAGTGCACAAAATGGTTTGACGCTAAAATAATATTCTTTTGCAATTCACAGATATAAGGAATGTAATATCTAGCAGTAAGTCTCAATGAAATTAAAAAAAAAAGTGCTGATGTGTATATACTTTGACTATAAATGATTGTAGTAATCCCAGCTGTAATTCTAGAGATCTGGTGCTGAAGCTCATCTGCATCCTGTGTGTTATATTCTCACTTTGACTTCAACAAATATACAGTACATTTGCTTCAGTAAAAGCTTCTGCCACTAGGCTGTGCACCAACCTGAAGACAGCAATGTTTCAAAATTGTTTCAAAGTTTACAACAAGCAGGGGGAAAAAAAAAACTGTACAGGCAGGCAGCTATGGAACTGAATGCCTCNCCCTCCCTCCCTCCCTCTCCCTCTCCCTCCCTTGTGGTCCTACATTTTTGACACTGACAGAATTTTGTTGCAGGCTGTCTTTGGTCACAAGAGATCTAAATCCGATCTGTGGACGTGTCTCATACTGCGATGTGGGACCAACCATTTTCGGTCGATGAACAGGGATTCTCTCATGATCGTCATGTTTTCTCTTCAACAGCCCAAAACCTCACAGCATGTAGGAGCCTGCAGTTCTTCTTATAAGCTATTGCAACATATTTCTTGAATTGATTACAATCATTTTGTAATCTTCCTTTGTGATTCTCCTGAACTATCCAGCCAGTGTCACCACCACCAAACCAGTTCCTGTCCTTCCTACTGCACCTCCTCCTCACCTGAGTCCAGAAGAAGGAGATCCTGGGCTGTGAGCAGCCAGGCCATGAGGGTTAGAAAAGTGCTGCAGCTCCTCCTCTGACACACAACAGCACACAAAACACACAACCACAAGAACATCACTTCACAGTAAAATCCAGTCAAAAATACAGCGCTTACACAGAGAGAGATCAGAGACTTTAGACTACAAGGCAGACTGAATCACACCCACAACAATAAGGAGACAACAATGATAGCACCATTACAGGTATATTAGCGAGGTTCAGAATCACACGACTACTACAAGCATTATTACAAATTCAGATCATCACGTTGGTGCCCAATTCTACTCTTGAGCAGTGTGCAACAGGTTTTAAAAAAAAAAAAAAAAATGCTACTAAGCCATTTGTTTTACCATCTTGTGTTTCTTTCTCAGAGTCAGAGTCCCAACTCAGGGAGGAAGGAAAGGCTGAGGATCTGAATCTCCTCTGTGCACTCCTCCCTGCATCTGTTTGGGGCTGAGTGTCCTCGGTCTGCATGGAGTCCTCGTCTCCAGAGTTTTTGGCAGACATCAGCTCTTCTCTCATGTTTGGAGAGCATGGAGACTGGTGGTGAGAATAAAAATGCACTGTTTTTATTTGAAAATCTTTAAGGAGTCACAAAGTACATTTACATGCACACTATACTCAGATTTTTGGCTGTAGTGTAATTAAAGCAAAATACAGAGTAAGACGTACACTACAGGCCAGAAGTTTGAGGCCACCCCCAAATTAAAAAAAAAAAAAAAAAAAAATCATCAATACGCTGTTTGTTTCAATTTATTGAAGTAATGCATGTGGACATTGCTTACAGTTACCATTTACATGCCTGCCTGAGTAAATCAATTTACAGCCCCATAACTTTGGTTTTACTTGGCATACTCCAATGTCAGTTCTTGTTATGGCATTTACATGATGTTTGAAGAAAATAATAATTTCTTGCCTTAATCTGAGAATTGGAGAACAGAATCAGAATTTTCCATTTATGTAAATATGCTGACTTGTGTGTTTAAAAAAAATCCTGAAATTATTATGTGATTCAGACAATAATGACTATACTTAACTGTAATTATACAAATCAGAACAGGGTTTGGTTTGGGTCATCTTACCTGTAAGGTGTGGTTGAGGAAGGTGGGGGCGATACAGTTTTGTGCTGAGTCGGGGGGNTGGGGGCCCATAGCTGGTCCCTGGGGTGAGGGGTCGCCCCTCTGGCTCCATGGTCCCCCAGAGAGCAGTATGGAGTCCCGCTGGTAAGCAGCCTGCCTACATTGTGCAGTCTCCTTCTTTTCTCTGCTCACATTAATGGTAAAATTTACGCACACGCATGCACGCATGTACACACACACACATGCACACCATTTAATCAGGGCTGAAAAGTTTCACTGTTTAGTATCAAAATAATAAAATCAGATCGACACTATCATTACCAAAGTGATATACATGCATACAATATGTTTATAAATTATCCTACAGCACGTGGTTCTCAAACTGTGAGCAAAACTAACACATCAAACCAAAACCAACAACCCAACAGACATGCCTACCTCATGCAGCAATTGGACAGGTGTGTTGAGGTGTAAAAGTACTTAGGGTTTTAATTTCTCTGTCCAGATCTGTGCTTATAACACCGTGCTACACCATGAATACCGTTGAGGACAGAAAGTAAAAGTGAAAATGTGTGCCGTTATCACCGTTTAAATGATTATGTCAAGATTACAAAGGCACAGAAGACAGAAAATTCCCACTCAGAATTCACTCGGAAAGTTGGGCAAGGTTCCTCAACCCCTAGTTCACTATTGACATCATTTCAATATGGCTGCTCCATCATAAACAGTCATCTCTCTATTTATTAATGAATGTTTATAAGCATTTTCTTTAAATCAGTCAGCATGCAGACACAGTAACATGCTAAACAGACTGATAATGCAGTCGCTGTATTGAAAAGATGGATAGCTCATAAATGTTAAAAAACGTAGCTTCTTTTGATCCAACAGGGCTGGAAGGCATCTATCTAGTTCCACTTTGTTTAGTACAAACGTGCAGTCAGAAATGACGTAATTCTGAATTATAGCGTTCCTCTTGTTAGGTACAACAAACGCAGCACTATTAACAGCCCCTCTCCTCTTTGTGATGGCAGGCTTTTCTCCCAAGCGTGGCCATTCCAAACATGTATAAACATGCTTTCCAATGTGGTCAGACACATGTTGTCTGACCAAGCATGCTGAGGCTTTAAAGGACTATACTGGTGATTTTGCATGTTTAAGTCCAATTAATACTACTGTATAAACATTACATTACTGACAACCATTTTGCAAAACAAAACCATATTTTAGTTTTTCCAGTATTTTGCCAAATCCCTTCAAAATCAAATGTTCAGGTGACACATCCACCTTAAAATTCAATGTTTCACCAGCTAACACCTATGCATGACTGTAGAAGGGGCAATCTTTTTCTGCAACTGTATTCCCTGGTAGAGACATACATTTTCCTTCATGCAGCTCCATGTTGGATGACTTAAATATAGCTACTTCGACAAAAAAAAAAAAAAAAAAAAAAATGTCATAGACATCGTATTTGCTGTGATGATTACTTATCTCAAGCATGTTTCAAGTCCCTACGAGATGATTTTAATAGTGTACTGGAATGAACTGAAACCAGTTCAGCCTGGAAGGTAGGAAAAACAATTCTAATTGTAACTTCTCTAGTAGAATGTTTTTAGAAATAGTTATCAGTAATATAATATATGTGGGTTGCATATATTGGGCTCAAACATGCAAAACCACCAGTATGGTCCTTTGAGAAAAAAATCACAGAAAAAAAAAACCTCACCAAAATTGAAAAGTTTACAGTGTGAGCATACAGTGTTACAGAAAGATAAGCTGAGCTAATGTTTAACAAGAAATCTAGTTCTTAATTGAAAGACAGAACCCCATTTTATTTGAGAGTAATTTGCTCCATTAACAGAACGTTCATATATTTCAATTGTTTTGCTTCTTTGCAGAAATGTTCTGAGTCATCTGGGCACCAGGGGGCGCTTCAAGTAGCAGCAATGGTACGCATTCCACAGTTTGAGAACCACTGCCCTACAGATTGTAAGTAAAACTTTCAACAGCATATCAGAGAATATAAAAGTGTCTCAAGTTTTTCTACCATTGGCAGTTTTGGGACCCTCTGACCTATTTTCACAATCAGTCTGGTCTTAAAGAATGCAGTGGGGCGACCAAATGGTTACATAAATAAGTGGCCTTTATTTTCAGGCCCATGTCCTCTCCTGCTGCCCCTGTAAAAAGCAGGAAAATGCCCGAGTGCATCAAGGTGTCCCGCGGATTGCTCTCTGTTGCTTCAGAGAACGCGGCTGATACCGATACAATCTCTGTCAGGTGACCATCACAACAATGCATCCACGCACAACGCCTTTTCAACCCCAGACGCCCAGAAACTGCAGTTTTTTTTTTAGTGCAAAATACTCACTGAAGTCGGCCTGGTTTGCGGATCGTAGGGGAGGGCTCTGCTGCTTATGCGCCTCTTCTCATAGTTGAGGAAAGCAGCCGAAGCATTCCGCCCTGAGACGATGCCTGCAAAGAGGAGCCGCGAATCTTCCCCTGCTCTAACTTGCTCTCTGATCGCTGCTCAGGTTTTTGCAGGAACCCCTTGAAGATGCCAGAGCGAGGACTCCATGTTATCTGGCTTGCAGGCACGCTACGGCTGCGTGCGTAACGTAGACGGGGAGGGGGTGAGAAGAGTTTTACTAACCCACCCAGGCCAAGTTTAACTTCAACTTTTACACACGCTCTGTTTTGGGTGTTATCTTTATATTTTTACATTTATTTCTGTGGAATGTTTTCTGTTGTAACACCTATCAACGCAACGACACTTTACTCTGCGGAAAATACACATTTAATGGCGTTTGCGTATCAGATTTGTGAGGTTTATTTATGTGAGATCGTTTTTTGTAAACAGGTGAAGCATACATGGTCACCTGTGCAAAATTATTCAATAACCAACATGTGTTAGGCGTCAAAATAATTATCATCGTAAATAACATGTTTTAATGTATCATGTATAGCTTTCTCCCCAGTTGTGCTACGTGGGGAGCCAGTTGCATAAATCTTTATCAAACCAATGTTCGACAGTAAAATTACCTAAATGCGGGAAATCAATAAACGCCTAATTAGTAATTATTGCATAGTCATCTGGCGCTCTCTGCTGGCCCCTGATGGAACTGCATGTTTGTACTTTTTATAGTAATGAAATTTTTGTAATGTTTCATGCAAACTATTTGGGGAAAAAAAAGGGAAACCACCAGCATTTAAGAAAATCAGTATTTATTTTTCTGTCAAGGTTTGTTTTATCCAAGGTGTTTCCTGTTCAGCAGATTAGTTTCGTTTCTTGACTTCCTGTAAGAAAACAAATTAAGTATGACAGATACGTTTTAAAAAGAGCTACTGTACTGTTTTAATTGTTATACTTATATAATTATGTAAATGTAAATCATGTTCCAATAATAATAATAATAATAATAATAATAATAATAGGACTGTAGTCTTAAAACAAGCACTCTGTCTTATAATATAGGCACGACCAGTGGAAGAAGTACTGAAATGCTTTACTACAGTGGGAAAAATACTCCATTACAAGGCTGAATTCAAAATCTAAATTAAGCAATCAAGTTTTGTTAGTAAAGTGTACTTAGGCATAAAAGGCAAATTTTTTTTCTTGTTTTCACATCAGATGAATAAGGAAAGAAGGAAGGAAAAGGGTAGGAAAGGAGGAAAAAAGAAGTAAGAAAGAGGGGAAGATAAATGGAAAGAAATCTGATGCTGCACAGTAACTAAAGCTCTATGAAATGAAATGGAACGAAAAATACGAAGTTTCTCAAAATGGAAACTCTCATCTAAAGTACCAGTGCCTTGCTTAATTACTTTCCACCTCTGGAAATGCCATTAATGTCTTGACATGTCCATGAGGGTTAAAACACACAAAAGCAATTGCCACACTCTTATTAAGGTAGACCAACATACATGGGTTGTATCCTTGAATGTGTGCTTTTAATCCTCCATTTTGGACATGTCAAGGCAGTAAACACATTTTTCAGGATGTAGGTAAGACTGCCTTGGGATTTTGGAGACTACACAGTTGCACACTCATGGATTAATGATGTAACTATATACCCCAAAGTGTTCCCATCCTCTGATCTCGTTGTAGAGAGCGTCTCCAGGACAGGAAGTGCTCACCACCTGTCGGTGCCCCTGCAGCGTGAAGTTTGGCACCAGTCGGCCACCACCGACAGCGCAGGATGCCAGGTTGTCCCTCACCAGCCCCATGGAATTCTGGGAAGGCAGGCTGGAGGAGTAGTCACCAATGAAGGAAACCCCGTAGCCTTTGGAGTTGTGTCCAAAGGTGTGGGCTCCTTGCCAGTGCCAGCCACGGCCTTCATAGATGTACCCATCAGAGCCAGCAACGAAGCTTTAGGAGCACAGAGGTAATTGATAATTTGATAATTTTGATAATTACTGTTCCTTTTGACCTCTCTCCAGGGTATAAGGAACAAAGAAAAAAAAAAGCATATACACAAGCAACAACCAGCATACAACCAAAGACACCAACCAAAATACTTTACACATACAAGTCAATTCCATTTAGAAATTAAAAGCTGCACAATATTTTCTTAATAAACTTAACCAAAGTAAACAAATCTTTAACATTTCTTGTTCCTATCAACTCATTAAACTTTTCAAAAGTAGGACTGACTCTATAGCATCTTTTAATTAATTTATTCCTATCCTCCTCAAAAACACAACAAATGAGCACATAGTGAAACTCATCACTTTGATCACCTGTCAAAAAGTACACAGTTTGGGCTTATGATCATATGCGTATCTGCACTCTGAAATAGGCAAATTATGGCTTACTCACCAATTTTAGACATAAATTATGGTGGGTTTGGGAATTAGTTTCATTACATACTCCAGATTTCTCATAAATTGGACACTGGTGACGAATGGACAGCACCTGTTCTCTTCTACCTGTATCCTATGTCGTCCCAGCCTCTGTCCTCTTGATGGAAGCGTTGCATGGAGCGCATGTCTGCAGAGCACTGCTGGAAGGTCAGGCAGGGCTGGCTTGGCGTATACGTGTGGTGGATGTACATGAAGGACAGAGGGAGGACCAGGTTGGTGGGAGTTCCTCTGTAAGGTTCTGCACCCCACATGCACCGCGGCACGATGGCTGGACAATCTGAAACAAACAGATTCGTAATGTCTAACCAGAGCTAGATCCCAATTATTACCCATAATTTGCATAAAAGTGTCTAATGAACTCAATTCTAACATGATTACACTCTTTGTTGTTTGGTCTCATGCTTACCCATGTACTTGTGGACAAACTCCTTCATTCCCTCATTCATCACAGCCATCAGCTGCTTCTTTTCCTTCGTGTCCATCTTAGGGTGCCCCTTCAGCCTCCGCTGCAGTTCTACTGATTTGACTGCCTGTCTGGCCAGCAGAGGAGGGACGACCAGACCTCTGAAGTTTTCTCTGCGACGCGGGCTAATGAGACGAGGGGCGGTGTCCAGTCCATCAGTCTCCATTTGGTGGCAGTAGTACGTCGTCAGCAGAGCGCTGAGCTTGATAGGACGTCTTGGTTTTTCTGAGACCTCCATCCCCAGAACCACGCCATCCATTCCTCCATTGACCTGAGCATTTGTAAGCAGAGAGGGACTGTCAGAGAGGACGAAGATCTGAGGAGATGTCACGCTGTCCCAGCAGCCATCAGGACCCAGGCGCCGGGAGAGAGGAAAGCTGTGGAAGTGTCTGAAAGAAAGGCCAAGGTCTTTGGCCAGAGAGAGCTGGTATAGACCCTGAACACGCCCCCTAGATTTGGAGAGGAAACCAGCCTCAATGCCCAGAAGGAGAGGTCTGAGGGCAACAGTGGTGCCATCAGAAGTCAGAACAACCCCCTCCTCTCTGGCATCTTCAGCCACCCTGTGACGCAAAGCCTTGCCAATGTAATCAGAGAGACTAGCATCCACGTCAGTTGTGCTGGAGTTAGCATCACCAAGGAAGTGTTGAATGAATGCATCATTTAGGCCAGCTGCCCTGCGCAGGCTCTTTAACACAGCTACTGGCTCCAACCCAGGGTTCCTGTCCTCCACCTGCTTCACCACTTTAATGAAGTCATCCATGTGCCAGGAGGAGGATGCTGGGGGGGGGGGNGGGGGGGGGGGGGAATAATTGAATAATTTGTAATTCCAAAGAAAAACTTCTCTTTCCCTTTCTGCCTAATCTCCAGCGCTGACGCCTTAATCTTAATGAGGATTCAATTCCTTAGTAACACCAAACATATACATAACGTTGCTTTTATACAGAAAATGACTTCTGATCTGAGGAATGTTTGCTTAGTATTTCTGGAAAAATGTTGCTATCCTTTATTTATTTATTTGTTAATCATTGTATTAGTTTCATTTTTGACCTTGATGATTCTTGAGGACAGATTTGGATATTGAATTAAAATGTATAGAACTACTCAAAATTTAACCCCAAAAACAAATCATTATGGATAAACTGTTCTGCTAGATCCATCTATTATAAATTGTATTTATAGGTAACTCTTAAACATAAATGCCCAATTTGTCAATTGTAAAGAAACTGACAATGCATTTCTAAAATGCTTAAAAGATTACATATGGAGATTTGTGTGTGATAAGCAAAAGTTAAAAAAAAAAAAAAAAANAAAAAAAAAAAAAAAAAGCTAAATATGACCCGACGCATGAATGCTGATAAATATGTCATTTACTCTAAATGCTGTTGATGTTAGTATTTATACTAGTCTTAATTATGCAAGCACACCACAATACTGGTTAAAACAAAACACAACAAAAAAAAAAATTGTTACCTTCTGTGCAAGTGCTGCCCAAGACCACAAGAAGGGTCAGGGTCCGTGTCCAGTGACTCATCATCCAGCAGCTTTTATCCACACAGAACCCAGAAAACCTTCAACTTCAAGCCTCAAATGTCTCTCACGTTGTTTCCGTGCTTTCATTTATAGATGCACAAAGAAAGTTATGTAACAGTTGCACATGGACACGCCCATGTTTAATCAGTTGATGTGGGGAAAACAGCACCTGCATTGTAGGCAGTGTAGTGTTGTGTTTGTCCTTGCAGCTCAAGGTCTCTTTTGCATACGTCACAAAGTATCAATGTCACTGACCTGGACAGTTTCAAGAAATTCACAAGTTCTGTATTCTTCTTTTGTGTCATTCATGTGGTTGCTGCTTGTGAAACCATGATCCTTGGGTTCAGGGAATCATATCTATCATGAGTAGGATTCACATTATTGTACAAATCATTGGCAATCCTCTCTGAGGCAATGCAGGTGTTCTTCTTAATGTCCAGAAATGCAATGGTACACTGCAAAACTGAGGAAGTTCCAAAGCCATGAATCATGTTTGTATTTCAGTGGCATAAATATATCTGCAAGCTGTTTTCAATTTGGCATTTATTTTAATCAGAATTCTGCAAGATCATCATTTATATGTGGACAATGGTATTGATGGTGAAAGAATTTAAAGAAGTTATGACAAACTGCATAAACAGTGAAACCAAAAGTTGCTAATTTATGGTTTTACAGCATGCAGTTACAAGAACAGGATGTATATGTGAGTCTGTGACTAACTGGGCAGTAATTCACAGAAAAAAGTCCATGTTCCGCAAAATAAATGTGAAAGATGTTGTGCAGCAGAGAAATCTAATAAGAGCTTTACAGGCAGAAATAGGAAAGATAAGATTCATAAGCTTAAAATTAGGCTGTACAAGAAAAAATCTGCACCACTCATAATGTGTAAATGCATCTCCAATAACTAGTATGTCATTAAAAGAAATACAGAACATGCTAAATTTGGATGCATTTATGTTAAGAAATAATTAGTTGTAATCAATAATATAAAAAGAGTCGACCATTATATGAGAGAAAGGAGCAATTTTATGTTTTTATAATTCAATATGCAGTTGAATCCAACTACTTATTGTATGTCATGATATTTCTTTTTCTTTCTTTCTGTATTTATTTATTTTTTGCTTACTCCGATACAGCAGGTGGCGGTATGGAGTTTCTATACTGGTTGTAATCCTCCCTTAAACGGGAGGAAGACAAAGCAGGAAGAGGGAAACCGGAGAGCAGCAGCTACCACAAACAAAGGTTCGTTTATCTTCAAAATACCCCTGTTAGGAAATTAAAGTAATTAATTAGCTGTTGGCATCAATTTTTGTGTGTGTGTGTGTGTGTGTGTGTGTTAAAGCGTAAAGCATAAAGTAATTCATTGGAACAGTTGCATGCATGCGTTAGCAGTTAGAAAGCTAGCATCTCTGGCTACAAGCTAACAGCTATAGAGAAAATATACATATATTATACAGATTATTTACACGAGTCTCACAAAGTGGCACTGTACAGTACAAAGTTTATTAAATCATATTCTGCCAGTTTTATATTACTGTAACTAAAATTAACGGAGGGGAACCCGTAACAGCTGCACCAATTTACCTAAATTTGTGATTGAGAAAGATGTGTGTTTAAAAAAAAATGGATTAAAGTAATTTTGTAACATCAGACTTGCAATGAATGAAGGTGAAAAGGCTTTGAGGCTTTGTTTTTAATTAGTATTATTCTGTAAAGCCTGTAGTAGATCGATCTTATAGCGGACATTTCACAGGTGTAACGGTAACAATGACTTCCGTTCAATTTAGATACACGTGTAAGCTCATGAATATTTATCAAAGCCGCGGCACTGATATTCCGAAATGGAATGCAGCCAGTATTGCTTGAGTTGATTTAAAAAAAACAATGGCTTGAGAAAAGTGCAGGACTAATTTATTATTATTATTATTATTTTATTTTGTTAGCATTATTGTTGTGGGAGCAAAGTTGAACTCACTACAGTCTAATTTAATTTACACTGTTAAAAGTGGCAAAGCTTGTTTCAGAATTTATAAAGTAGCCAGAGAAACTGATAGCATTAATACAACGTCATTCAGTGGTTGTATTTCTAAAACTACAGTATTTGCAACAGAAACTGTTTTAAGTAGAATGTATTAGGAAGGCCCAATAATTTTCTAATTTGGCTTTTTTGCCAATATAAATCCGGACTTTTACTATTATTGTACTGAAGTCAGAGGATTTATCGTACAGTTTTATTGTATGGTGATATTGCAGATATCATCATCTTCTGGATCTACATCTGTAATTGTGGAAAATGTCTTTTTTTTTTTTTTTTTTTTTTTACTACTGTATCAGCAGCAGCTTAGCTCCACAGTGGTAGTAGTTGCATGTTTCTAGCCCTGTTTATTTGTACAGCAATGTCATAAATTTGACCCCTGTCTTGCCATATACTTTAAACTGCCAGATCTGGTTCAATATCTGGATCTGGCCTAAATTGCACCTGATAAGATTCCATTATAGGATACATATCCCTGAAATTTTTCATTAAGATTGGTGTCTTATTTTTCAAAAACTAGGCAAAAATATTGACAAATGCTTTATCTTTAAATGTCAAATAAAGTGGGGGAAAAAAAATTGCTGTATCCTGATCCAGATTTGCCTCAAAATCTTATCAACTCTTCCTTGGCCCAAATCAAAATGCGTCCGTTATTGTTTGAGATATCCTGCTGGAAAGCATAACCTCCTCTGCAGAGGTAATTACAGTCATAAAGGCAAAATAAATACGCATTTATTTGTGCAACAGCAGAAAGTGCAATTAAACAATTTCTCACTCTTTTAATAATAGTGATCTGCGCATCTAGTTATATGGTAACACAAGACATTTGACATTAACCTGCTGCTGCTGCATGATCTACGACATTAGCACATTGGTACACCAAATATATCACTCGCTCTCTTACAGATAAAATGGACATGCGCTTCACTCGAGGGAAGTCCAACATCTTAGAGCGCCCGCTGACCCGACCTAAGACGGAAGTCAGTGTCAGCACCTTTGCCCTGCTGTTCTCAGAGATGGTCCAATACTGTCAGAGCCGCGTGTACTCGGTGTCGGAGCTGCAGACGCGCCTGTCAGACATGGGTCAGAGCGTGGGAGCCAGCATGCTGGACGTGCTGGTACTGAGAGAAAAGAACGGGAAGAGGGAGACTAAAGTGCTGAACATGCTGCTCTTCATCAAGGTGAAAGTGTATTCCTGCTGCCTGGGCTTCTCTAAGCTGCTGCATTTGATAACACTGGCGTTATGAAGGTCACCCAAGTGTGTTTCTACTGATGCTACTGCTAGATTATTCTATATGCCAGTATGAAATGGTTTTAAAGAGTCCTGTGTTTCTTCCAGAGTTTTATTCCTGTCAAGTCAGTCTCTGGAGCAGCATTTGAGCCATCATATGATATTAAAATGCTTCACCCAAACCCAAAATAATTCATTTATTTTGCTGCTGTTAGACACAAATTGCACTAATTTACTTATGTGTGTGTAAAACAGATCTTTTGTAAAAAAAAAAAAAAAAAANAAAAAAAAAAAAAAAAAAACAACAAAAAACACAATTCATCATTAGGTCTGACAGATTTATGTGTCAGCATGTGGAAGCATCCAGCTTAGAACCTTGTTCTTATGTACTGAACTGGAAAATCTCTGTCCATTCAGATTATTCTTATATAACGGGATGTAACCATGAAGGATGTTAGAATTTGGTGAGAAAGTGGAACATCCTACAGTATATAAATTAGAAAATATAAGGAAATAGTGGTGCTTTCTTTTTTTGGGGGGGGGNGGGGGGGGGGGGGATGAAATTGACTGAAGAAGCCACATTAGAATTTATTACTTTATTTTCATATTCCATAGATGTTCCAGTGTTTTATTTCAGCTGTGTTTTGCTTACTTTCTTGTTCCAATGTTCACATTTGCACAGATTGTGATAGACACAAGTGTACGTTTGTATATTCAGACACATTAAGACGCGCACATTTAACTTCCCCATAACATTACCATTGCATTGCCACCTCAGAAATTTGTTTGGGATGTTGTTTGGAGTGGAACGAAACCAGACAGCATTTAGAGGTTCTGAAATAAGTCACAGAATAGTTTCTCTGGTAACCACATCCTAAAATCCATCTAAGCTGTTTTGTAAGGAGACAGGCTTTAACCTGACCCAGAAGTATTCTGTTACCTAACAGTCTTTTATCTTTTAGGTGAACGTGTGGAAGTCTTTGTTTGGAAAAGAGGCTGACAAGCTGGAGCAGGCCAATGACGACGACAAGACGTACTACATCATCGAGAAGGAGCCACTGATCAATGCGTACATCTCCGTGCCCAAAGAGAACAGCAGCTTAAACTGCGCCGCCTTCACCTCAGGCATCGTGGAGGCAATCCTCACGCACAGCGGCTTCCCCGCCAAAGTCACTGCCCACTGGCACAAAGGCACCACGCTCATGATCAAGTTTAACGAGTCAGTCATAGCCAGGGACAAGGCTTTGGAAGGCAGATAAGGAATGACTGGCGAGAACAGGTGGTTATATTGAAGATTACCAGATGGAAAATACACTGTCTCCTCCCAAGCGGTGAGAAACTGTGATCTGCTAATTACTGACTGTATAACTCTGTAGCAACTGAATACAGATGGCATCTTTATGAATGAATGAAGGTAAATCGATGGTTGACCTGTACCTGTACTGAGCCGCGTGAGCAGAAAAGATGGAGCTTGTTTGTCCAAACTTACTAGTTTGTGTGGATCATCTCACAGTAGTTATACCTCAAAGTGACAAATGTGTTTACCTGTGTATGTACTGTATCTTGACATTTATGTTACCGTGTAGTTTCATATCTCTTTACAGCACCATAGAGCAGTGATTAATGATAAATCCTAAATAATTAATGACTCCTCTGCCACATTATTCTGTTTTCATTAGAAACATGCTGATAGGGTGTTGTTTTTTTAGCACTGACAATGAACACATCACCATATTTTAGTAGATAATTGTAAACAGTGACAAGAAAGATGCTGATTAAAAACTACGTGCTGGATGAATAAACAGGGAAAACTGGTTTCTATGATGTTTACTAAAACACATTGTGACAGAATTTGTATTAATCCTATAAAATACTGTATGTGGTTTTGGGGTTTTTCCTCTATAACAAATTCTATCGTGATTGCCATAACTTCGTTTTGGGTAAACGCTACGTTCCCAGTTCAACTCCCACTTTGTATGTCATTTTATTTGTATGTTATTGATAGAACTGCTAATTTCTATATCAGGCTTGAATAAAAAGTAAAAGTGATCATTATTTGAAGAATAAAATATTCAATGTATTTAATAAAACACGTTTAAATGTACTTCCTTGTATTTCAGGGCGCCTCGGGTTTCCTTGCAAGACATGAGTCACGTGGGTGTCACGTGGTCATACAGGAAGCTTCGATCTGTTTATTTGTCATACACTGCGACGCCGAGCATCCCATAACGATGACCAAATCGGATACGCTTTTAATACGATTTCACCGATAGAGCTTATATTTATAGCGATAATGATCTTTCCGATTATTTCTGCGTGATTGTCAAAGCATCACTATGGCATCTTCAGATTACTGCTGCATTCAAGACAGCGCCACAGGTTTGTGTTTCAGCTGGTGCAGTTTTGTGAATTCCTCCATGACGCCCTATATATGTGTTATTCATATTAATTGTAAAACAGATTTTTAGTCGCATATTTTTCGAAGGTCCCAGGCGGCTTCATTTATTTATTTATATTCATTTCTATCGGGTGGCGGCCATTTATGCCAAAACAAGCTGTGATTTATAGGATGTTTGTTTATTGTCTCTTATGGGGGGGAAATAAAGGAAATATCAAGGCTATATTGCTTCCCCTGTTACTTTCCATTTTATTGATCAGCTGCCTGTCAGAGCAATAATTTCCATCCTTAAGTCCTTTTTATTACAATCAATAATTTGCCATTGAAGCCCTATCTATATGTCAGCAAGCAGATATTTTTATATTCAATTTTTTCGTAATCCAAGTGCATTTTTGATACAACTATATTTTTTGTTATAGTAATTAAATAGGCTAATTTATGTAAAAAATGAATTTCCACTGAATGTGTGAATTTTAACTTATCAAGTTATCATTGATAATAAACTTTCTTCTTTAATTGCAAAATATCCTGCATATCTTAAAGGTTTCGGTGTTGGTGTGCTCTCTTTACCACCCAATTGATCCAGATATCCAAAAGTAAAATAAAATGTTGATCACAAAATCCATCTCTCATCCAAAATAAACACACTTCCTTGTGTCTGCCTCTTGCTGGTTTTGACAGAGAAGGACAGCCTGCTCTCCTCCATGGCTAGTTATGGCTCCCAGGACCTTCTTGGAAGTGGGAGCTCCCGCCCAACTGGTCTGGTGGCCTCTGAGAGCCACCAGCAGCAGGAGGAAGAAGAGGAAGCCCTTAGGAGGAAGCTGAAATACTTTTTCATGAGCCCTTGTGACAAGTATCACGCCAAGGGCCGCAAGCCTTTCAAACTGGGCCTGCAGCTGCTCAAAATCATCATTGTGACTGTTCAGGTGGATAGAGTTTCATACTAACCTTTAACTGTTAGTTTACCTCAAAATATGTAACAACTGGATGCTGTTGTACAGAAATATCCCTTTTTGTTTGTTTTTTATTGATTGATTTTCTTATACAGGCATCAATAACACATTGTGAATAATATAAACAATCCAAGAAAGAAAAAAAAAAAAAAAANAAAAAAAAAAAAAAAAACGGGCCTTTATGAGTATAGCATCTTCAACCTCCTCAGCCAACCAAACACCTCTCTCAACCCAACCCCTCCAAAAAAAAGGGGAAAAAAACAACCAAAAAAACACATAATCCATCAATAAATTAGAACCAATAAAAAAAGGTATAACTAAAACTTATATACATATATATATACATACACACCCACACATGCTTATGTACATTGTATCTGTAATTAACTTTAAATACAATCATACATACAGTACATACGTATGTTTGAGCCAATCCCACGCAGTGCTCACTTAAATTGTTTTTCTCCCACCTATATAAAATATATGTAAGGGGAATAGCATATATAAAGTTTTTACTTGCTCTCAGGATTGATGAGAAAGTGCATTAATATAAAGAACTAAAGGCATCCATGTTTTTTCAAATTTCTGCTGCATACTGGTTAAAGCTAATCTGAATCTTTTCAAATTTAAGATAATTTAATAAGTCTTTCAGCCAGCTCTAATATAGTGGTGGAGATACATGTTTCCATTAAAGTACAATAAGACGACTAGCTAATAATGTAGAGAAAGCAATAACTAGTTGTTTTTCCTTGGAAAGTCTAGGCAAAGTTGAGATTCCAAATACTGCTGTATAAGGATTCGGCAGTAAATGCGGATCAATAACAGCCTGCAAAATATCAAACATTTGTGACCACAAATTTAGTCATTTAGACCAAAACACATGAAAATGATTCACAGGTCTGCACCTATAGCAACTGTCATTTGTATTCAGGTAAATTTTAGCAAATTTACAATTTGTACACTATTGTAAACTATTCTGAACACTATTTTATGTTGTAATAGATTGTGTCTGGCACATATTGAAGAAAAATGCACAAAAGATAGAATATCGTGCCATTGATCATCAGACAAGATTTTCCCCAGTTTTTTCCCAGTTTTCTCCAGTTCTTGCTCTCAGGCACATTTAGCACAAGCTAAAAACATGACACACTTTTTCTTATCTGACAGTGATCGACCAGTTTCTTCCAACTTATCGTACAACACAGGATTTGCCTGTTGAGGTTTGTTTCTCTCTCTCTCTCTCTCTCTCTCTCTCTCTCTCTCTCTCTCTCTCACAGTTGGTGCTGTTTGGATTGAGCAACCAGATGGTCATGACATTTCAAGAGGAGAACACAGCGTCTTTCAAGCATCTTTTCCTGAAGAATTATCAGGAAAACTCTCCTCACGCCATCCACACGCAGACAGAACTGTACAGCCACATCTACTATGCCATAGAGCAGGTAGAATGCCCTGAACTGTCCTAAAGCTGAACCTGTAAAGAACCTGTATCTGAGTTAAACATCTTGTGGCTCTATTCTGTTTTGTGAACGTGCACCCATCTCATTTTGAATTCCCTCTCTGTCCTTTGTATCTTTCAGTACTTGGCTCTCCCTCAGATCTCATTGGGTCAGTATGCATACGTCTTTGGGGTGGGGGTAAATGGTAGCGCCCTCTCCCTGTGCCAGAGGTACTACAAAAATGGCACCATCAACCCTGTCAACGACACGTTTTACATTGATCCCCATGTTGTCACAGGTAAGATGACCTTAATTTTTTTTTTTTTTAAGATATTTTTACCATTCTGCTGGTGTCCGTTAAACTCATCCTTCCATATTAAAACAGACAACTTTGTATTTTTATCCAGTGCTTGTCTTTTCTTAGCCCTTAAAGGACCATACTGGCCATTTTGCATGTTTGAGCCTAATATATTCAATTTTCATACATGTTACATTACTGACAATCATTTCCCAAAGGATAAAACCATATTTCAGCTTCCCTGATGTTTTGTAAAATTTCTTAATCTTTCAAAATCAAATATTGAACTGATACACCCACCTTAAAAATTGATGTTTCGCCTGTTAATAGTTACACAGCCTTATGAAGTCACAGTCATTTAAATTTTTCGATAAACGCAGGTCTTCTTTTGGGACTATATTCCTCGGTGGACATACTGTATACATGCACTCTGCGTTTTTTATTGCGCTTCAATGCTAAAATTACATAACTTCTAAAAAAAAACCTGAATACATGTGTTGTTCACGATGATGGATTACCTATCCCAAGAACATTTCAAATATCAGCAAGTTGATTTTAATAGCGTACCAGAAGGAACTGAAACCACTGGTGGTCTGGAAGGTAGGAAAAGCATTTTAAATTCACCATTCCAGTAGTATGCTTTGGGAAATGATTATCAGTAACGTTACATGTATGAAAATTGANTCACCATTCCAGTAGTATGCTTTGGGAAATGATTATCAGTAACGTTACATGTATGAAAATTGAATATTAGGCTTAAACATGCAAAATATGTCGATATGGTCCTTGAAGGAAATGGTGTCGGTGAGTCATTGTGTTGCTGCTCCACATATGTCAAAAGGTTCCCTGCAACTGTGTCCTACTTTTCAAGGCTTGAAATAGTTCCTATCAGCTAAAACAGTCTGTGAAAGGTTTTTTTTTTTTTTTTTTTTTCTCCATGTACTTCAGTTGCATTAGCGTTCACCTCTGCCTTGGGAAATGATTTAGTTGCAGACATCTGCACATTTGGCAGAGATGGCTGTTTGCAATGCATGAGAAAATCTCATGGTAAGACAAATAAAAATGAATATTAACCTCCAAGAGGAAGATTTGTTATTTTTAATTCAGGAAGTGTAGAAATGTGGCAAGCGCGTCGTGGAAAAAAAATCTTTTTTTAAAGCTTACAAAGTTCCCCATGTACAGTGTTTGGCTTCCTCTAATTTTCCATTGCTTTCCAGACTGCATTGGACTGGATCCGCTGACGGAAAACAGTGACTACAAGAACTTCACTCTCAAGTTTTACAAGTTAGACATTACAGTGACTGGTTTTATTTTATTCAACATTAGAAATAAAATAGTCTTATTTGTTTTGCCTTGTCCCTTTGAATTCTGTCTGTCTTATATTTCATATTTTGTCTCCAGATTGATCAGTGTAACAATTGAGTTCCAGCTGAAGGCTATCAACATTCAGCCCATTATAAACAATGAAATCCCTGACTGCTACACCTTCACTATCACGGTGACTTATCTCTTCTGCTGCTATTTCTTATAAATATCTTTGCTGTAATACCTTTATGATTGGATTGCTACATGACTGAATAAGCAGAGCTTTGAGGCAAAGTCAAGTTTTTTTATGCTGATTCTTTGTTCTCAGATCGTCATGGATAATCGGGCGCACAGCGGCAGAGTTAAGGTCAGTCTACTCAACCAGGCTTCTGTAAAGGAGTGTAAAGACCCCAACGTGTCCGGTCACGGTGAGTAGCTGGTGGATGATAGCGAGCTGCACTAGAGGAAAGATTCCTTCACTATTAGTCATACTAAAACTCCAACTTTCTCCGTCATCCCCTCGTCCTCCTCAGCGGAGAATTACGCACGGGAGTTCTTTGACGTTCTGGTGGCGATCGTCTGCCTGTTCTCCCTGCTGCTGTGTGGACGCTCCATCTTCAGAGGCATCCTGCTGCAGCATGTAAGAAACCTCAATCACAGATTTTACCACTCCTGCTGATAAGCTGCATACTTGGACAGAAGTGTTTTTATGACAAGATATTTGTCCTTTATCATATCTTAGTGTGAAATTTAGATAATTTGGTGAAAGCGAATTTTCCACTTTGCTTTTTTCTTTTTTCTTTTTTTTTTTTTTTTNTTTTTTTTTTTTTTTTTACACACTGCTTGATTTTTTGAAATCCAATCAGACTGAGCATGTGTTTTCTTGATTTAAGATGGCTAGAAGTTAGTTGGGATTTTTTAAATATTTATTTTATAAACTGAAACTCATTTTATTTGTGAATAATGTGTCACAACAACTGAATTTCCATAGATTTCACCTTACTATGAGGGGGCACTTCAAGTACCACAGGTGGTACATGTGCCATACATGCATAGATTGCTTACGCCAATTATAAGACGATGGATTTTTGCATGCTTGAGTAAATCGAGTTACAATTGCATAATCTAGGTCCGTTACTCATGATTTATGCTGATGATTATGGTGTTTGCATGACTTGCCCTAATCTGAGTAGAATCAAAGTTTTACCATGCAATGTATTGATAAACCAGAGTAACATTCTCCTCACCTGGCTGACTCTTCCTCATCCTCCAATTAATCATTATGTATATTTAACAAATTTTGGAGTCCTATTTATTCCGTCCATGTGTATCCTTTGCTCAGAGTTTTGTCTTTATTGCAGACAAAAATTGGAATACAGTGCATGTATTGTGCATGTAATGTATGTATACTTTGTGGCCATTGGACTGTTTGATGATTGAATCTCTTGGAGTTTCAGCTGCTGTAACTGCTGCTGATAGGCCTGCAGCTTTCCTTTGTGTAGTGATTAGATTCTATAACATCTCATCATATAACACAATTTTAACCATTCTACTCAATCAGGTAGACCTTATATATAAGCCTGACATGCCCACATGTAGCGATGATAATATAGTCACACACAATGCTAAATACATTCAGTAAAAGTTTTATGGATGTGATCCAGTGCCTCCCAGATCATTTTTTTATTTATTTATTTAAAAGGGACCATGTACAATGTTAATCATAAATGTTGTCATTTGATGTATTGTACCAGAGTTAGCTTAGAGTTCATTTATATCTGCAGTCCAAAATGAAAGATGTTTTACTGGATCTAAATATCACTTTTGACATGACACTGAGGCCCACAGTGTGAAGTACATTAGTGGTGTGGAAATTCTGTTTCCACATCTGCTTCAAAAAACTGAAGGCTTTTCATCTTAGTTTCCAAATATGCCCTGTTAAAGATTTGTGTGACATTCCATTATTTAGTTTGCATTTAGTGTTTGATTATGGTGTTGAATATCAGAAATATTAAGGGATAATCTATTCCTGATGTTTTAGCTAGTTATGAAAAATATGGGTTAAATGTATTTTTTTTCTCCCACAATGGGCTAAAATAAATCAACATCTCCCCATCAGGAGTATGGGCAGTTTTTCAAGCACAGACTTGGTCGGCACGTGAGCTGGGGAGACAGAATGGAGTTTATCAACGGCTGGTACATCCTGCTCATTGTCAGTGACATGTTCACCATCATAGGCAGCTTCATCAAAATCGGCATCGAGTCCAAGGTAACGTGCACGAGTTGCAAGGAGGGGAAAAAGAAATGACCGCCTCCAGCTGAACCATGAACATGGTGATTAACGGTTCCTGGTAATTAATGATGTCATGTTCTGACCGTGTCACCTAGAATTTAGCGTCATACGATGTGTGTGGGATCCTGCTGGGAACATCCACTCTGCTGGTGTGGGTGGGAGTCATCCGCTACCTCAGCTTCTTCCAGAAATACAATGTGAGTCAAAAACACACACACATACACACACACTAGAGATCGTGTTTGTGTTAAATCTTATTTCTTTGTCACTGCTGCACTTTCTTTAATGCAGATTTTGGGTGATTCTTTTGTTCTCTTCATTCATTAGATCCTGATTGTGACTCTTAGAGCTGCCTTTCCTAATGTTATCCGCTTCTGCACCTGCGCTGCTGCCATTTATTTAGGATATTGCTTCTGTGGATGGATTGTGCTGGGACCTTATCATGCCAAGGTACACACACACATACACACACACACAGCTAATGAGATACCACTTATTCTGCAGGGTCTGTAACCGGGAATGGACAGACATGAGTCATTCTTATCTTAAAGGCCTGACATGCATTTCAGAATAGCCTCATTTTCTGAAAATACCCTACAGCATATCATTGTAGCCATGTATAATTAATGAGACATTATAAATATTAAACATGGCAACATTTTGTTGGATTATTTTAAGCCAGCGATTTAGAGGGCATCAAAGCTCAATATTATAAAGACAAACTAGTAAAACCTCACGGCTGAATTTCAGACATTTAAAATGATCAAACAAACACAAAGGGGAAAAAATACATCACAAAAACACTTTCTAATGTGCGGTATTACACTATATACAGTATATATATATATATATTTCTTTACTAATAATAGTAGCTAGAAGCCTTTATGCAGCAAATCTGCTTGTACAGGGGTTTGGAGAATACATGTTTTTATCATGCTGAAAAATCTTTGGCATTTGGCAATTTTAAATAATCATTCTAGAAGAGGTTTTGTAAGTTGTAATAAAATAATCTTCCATCGCATTGATCTCGGTCCCACCGTTTACAGTTTCGGACCCTGTCCAGGGTGTCTGAGTGCCTGTTTTCATTGATCAACGGAGACGATATGTTTGTCACATTCGCTGAGGTGGAGCAAAGCGGTACTCTGGTGTGGATCTTCAGCCAGGTCTATCTTTACACCTTCATCTCCCTCTTCATCTACATGGTGCTGTCCCTCTTCATCGCACTCATCACTGGAGCCTACGACACTATTATGGTACTTTGGTTTGGTTTCTTCTTTCTCCTTCCTTGTTTCCTCATACTCTGCATTTATTTACCTCTGCCTTCTGTTTTCACCCCGTTTATCTGTTAGTCAGCAAAAAGATGTATCAAAAAAGTAACGGACGATTTGGGTGAAATTAGAATTGATTTTATTTTGAGTTACCGTAGACCTGCATCTAAAAAAAAAAAAAAAAAAANAAAAAAAAAAAAAAAAAAAATAGCGCATTTGTTTTCATTTTTGCCTATTTCTTGAGAACAAAGACCAATCTTAATAAAACAAAGTCATCTGTATCCTATGCTGGATTATCAGTATGTACAATTTAGTCCAAATCCAGATATTGATACAGAACTGGTGGATCAAAATATATTTTCAGACAGTGGTCACATTTATGGTGTTGCTGTTCATTAATGAATAAGGCTAGAAACATGCAGCTAACACCAATGTGTAGATAAGATGATGCTGATTTAACAGGATAGAACAGTTTCGACAGTTTTGAGTTACAGAAGATGACATCTGCTTTATATTGGCAAAAAAAAAAAAAAAAANAAAAAAAAAAAAAAAAAAAGCAAAACTAGAGGATTGTTTGGCTTTGGCAGAGGTTTGCACTCTAGTATTTGTTTTATATGCTTCCCTGGAAGACTAGCAGCCACTTTGTGGAATCCTATGGGGATCCAAATAAAGATAAATAGATTTAAAGGACCATACCAACACCATTTTGCATTGTCTGAGCCTAATGTATTCAATTTTCATACACATAATGTTACAATAATTTCCCAAAACATACTACTGGAATGGTGAATTAAAAATTGTTTCTCCTTCCAGACCGCCATTGGTTTCAGTTCATTCTGGCACACTATTAAAATCAACTTGTCAATACTTGAAACGTTCTTGGGATAGGTAATTCATCATCGCAAACAAGACGTGTATTCAGGGTTTTTTTTTTTAGAAGTTACATAATTTTAGCATTTAAGCACAATGAAAAGAGCAGAGTGNTTCAGGGTTTTTTTTTTTAGAAGTTACATAATTTTAGCATTTAAGCACAATGAAAAGAGCAGAGTGAATGTATGTCTCCACCAGGGAATATAGTCCCATAAGAAGACCTGAGTTATCGAAAAATTTAAACGTCCGTGACTTTATAATTTTGCGTAACTATTAGCAAGCAAAACATCGATTTTTAAGGTGGGTGTATCACTTGAATATTTGATTTTGAAAGGTTAAGAGATTTTGCAGAATATCAGGAAAGCTGAAATACGGTTTTATCCTTTGGGAAATGATTGTCANTTAAGAGATTTTGCAGAATATCAGGAAAGCTGAAATACGGTTTTATCCTTTGGGAAATGATTGTCAGCAACGTAATATGTATGAAAATTGAAGATATTAGGCTCAAACATGTAAAATGGACGGTATGGTCCTTTAAAATGTGGGTGGTGGACACAGGTGAAGAGATGGAAAATTAAAAGTTGAAAATGACAAATTTGAAATGCATCAATGTATGATTAAGAGCTTTACAAGACTCCTGTTCAAATATCAAAATGTGATTTAAGTAAAATTACAGCAGAATAGATTTAAAAAAGGATCAATTATGTCCACTGGTGGATGACGCAGGGAGCAAATAACATGTCTAATAAAGACCTGCAAAGCCAACTTGGAGATTTGATGTCACGTATCGCGGTCAAATTCTTCAATTCCTTATCAGGATTGTCTTCTGAGAGAAGAGAGCTGAGCTTTTCCTGGTTTTCCTGCAGGCTCAAACACGGGAGCAGGTACGTGTCACGGACCTGCATGCGTTTGTTGCAGAGTGCACGGACACGCCCAGCTCCGGCAAGTTCCGTGGACCAGAGGGGACTTCCTGCTCCTTCTTCTGCTGCTGTGACTGATGACAAGGAGGGCAGAGGGAGTAAGTGACTGGAAGCTGTGCATGTGTGTGTGTGTGTGTGGNGGGGGGGGGGGTGTGATTTGATGTTCTTTTCTCTGAAGTACCATCATATTTCTATTCCAGTGACATCTGGCTGTAATTGTCTTCCTTTTTCCAGACACCCAAGTGGGACACTGATGCCTTGAGAATGAACTGAATGACCTTGGACCATTTTGTTCTCTATTGCCAATGTTACAATTTTTGCATTTTAATAGGAGCTGGAACAGACCGCACAGCGCAGTCATGTCAATTACCTGCTTCAGCTTTTGTACCGTATGAATAATTTATTGTCTTCTTCTGAAATGTCACTTTGTTCAGGCTTTGATGACTAGACACATAATGCTGATAAACACGATTTAATTCCTGTTATCCGCTAATCATCCACTATCTACAGCACTTTTATTTTGTTTTCAGAGAATTTGCATCTCTTGATTGTGTATATATAAAGGAATCTCCTCTGAATTTCATTCCAGAGGCTGGAAAAAAAGAGGGACCATTAACCGCTGTATATATGCATAAGCTTCTGCAGCGTTTTCCGTGGAGGCTACTCCTCCACTCCTGTTTCATCTTTCCCTCCTCATCCCTTTGTTAATGTCCTCCTTTGGGTAGAAAGAGAGGATGAGTGCGTGAGGAAGGATGAGCCCTGCAGCCAGTTAATCATCAATATGTATGAACTGTTTCTACTGTAAAGAGCCAAGTGACTCTGCATGCTAATGCACTGAGAGACAGAGATTTTCCCACTGTTGCTGTGTAAGTGCTCTGTTCAAGGTCACAGAGTTTCCTGACAGATTTTCCTCATCTATAATTTTAGGAATTGCACATTGTTTTAGAATATGTAGGCAGCTGTAACAGTTGGGCCTGTGTTTTATATGATCTGTCATTGCTTATGTATTTTATCTGCAAGCAAACTAGAACAACTCTACAAACCAGCATATGCTCTAGTTCTTTAAGGGAATAAATGGTCATAATATCACTTTTATTATAGAAACGTATTGAATGGTAAGATTCAATGGCATTTCAGACATTACCACTAGAGGGAATTTCACCGCACAAGATGTGTATCAGGATTACAGGGAACTGATAGGCTTACACAGATATGTGCTGTTTTTTGGTTGTGTTCTTTAAAGGGCCATATCAGCTATTTTGCATGTTTAAGCCCTATAAATACTACCCGCACATATGTTACATTACTGACAAACAATTTTCAAAACTTAAAACCGTATTTTAGTCTTCCAGTTATTTTGCCATATCCCCTAATCTTTCAAAATCAAATGTTCAGATGATACACCCACCTTAAAATTTGATGTTTTGCCTGCTAACACTCATCCAAATGTAGAAGGCATGGCCGTTTTTAAAAGACGTCATGTTCGTTGTGATGGATTACATATCTAAGCATGTTTTAAGTCTCTACAAGTTGATTTTAATAGCGTAGAAGAATGAACTGAAATCAATGGCAGTCTAGAATTCAGGAAAAACAATTGTAAAATTTACCGCTAATGTAGTATATTTTGAGAATGGTTGTCAGTAAAGTAATGTGTATGCAGGTTATATATGTATATTGAGCTCAAACATGCTAAATCACTGGTATGGTCCTTTAATTGCATCGTTACTTGTTTAGTTAATTGATTAGTACTGTTTTAATGAATGTTTTTTACGTCTACTTGCACTAAAGGAAGACAGATGGAAGAGATGCACAGCCTCATTTGCTGCAGCATGTCTCACATGGGAGCCATATAGCACAATGAAGCAAAGTACTGTATGTTTAATTCATCTGTCCGTGTCCTCCTGACATGTCTCCGAAGGCTCTTGAATGCTGATTTGATTTACCAACAGTACTGTTGATCACTTCATTTTCCTTTAATAATTATTTGACCTCTTTTTGAGATGCAAATAACAGCTATGTATAGAGAGCTCCTGTATAGGATGTACAGATTTTTATCTTGATCTTTTCTGTAAAGATATTGCCTTCTGAATGGAAGCACACCTCGGCAAAATAAATTGGAAAGACACCGAAATTGTGTCAAGAGTTGTTGAGATAAGTAAATGTTCATCAGCTTGTGGTTACTTTTACTCTCTTGTCAAACTCTGCTGTATCTTTTTATGTCCAATGTCCAATTTTAATGGTCAGCTGCTCAAGGACCAAGTCAAAGGTGTAGTCCACTGGTGAAGAAGATTTTTGGGACACATATTTAATCTGAGTGGAATTAATAGCATTACATATTTTCAGATAACTTGGTTTTGTTGGTAGGAGCTAAAACATGGGGAGTGTGGGATGACACACTTAGCCTTACCGTGAGCTGCATGAGGGGAGTTTGATAAGTTCTGAACAAGCAAGGAGTAAAACATCTATAACACTTTTGTGAAAGTAATATACTGTAATTCCTGAATTGTTTTTGCTCATCGCCTGTATTAATTTGATCAGTGAGGGACAGAGATGTGTACACAAATGTGTACACACATTTGTATTGTGGCATTGAACTATTTCATCACCCCTCTTGCTTGACTGATAAGAACCCCCCACACCCCCACCCCCCACAGATTGCCACTTCTTTCCATAATGAAAAAGGCTTTAGCTTGAGAGTGTTTGGCCTCAGTTGATGATGTCATTTTTTTTTTTTTTTTTTTTTTTGCAAAGAAAAGAAAAAAATGGGATAAAATCCTCCAGCATCATTGGAGACATTAGAGAAAAAAAAAGAAAGAAAGAAAGAAAGGAAGAAAAAAGAAACTACAACACTTCTAAGTAATATCTTTCTCTGCTTGGCTCAGAACTTATCAATCGAGCCTTGTACAAAGCCTGCATAACACAAAGCTCATGAAACTGGTAGTGTCTGACCTGGTACCACTAGAGGGAGAGAAAGGCTCTGCAGCCACCCAATGTCACTGTGGCATGAGAAAATCAATGTGATGCAGGAGTGATACAGAAATGATAGCGAGCTAAACGCAGGCTGTTTGTGGAGGAGAGGAGGGGAGGGGCATTAAGAAATGGAACGGTTTGTTATCTTCATAAAAGATAATCATCTTCAGACTGCAAGTGAAGTACTAAACCTCTGAATCTACCATTATCACAAACTACCATGCATCCTAAAATGCAAGATAAGTGGGAAGTAGAACTAGACTGGCTAGATCAGCTGAAGCAAATGTGTGTAATTGATGATGCAAATGGACAAAGATGAGAGAGAGAGAGAGAGAGAGAATGGGACAGAGCGATGGAGGCAGATACTGCATATGCATGCTGAGTCCTGTTAGTGTAGAGGAGTGGTATAGAGAGCCGCTGTCCAATATCCTCTGTACCTGCATGCATTATTTACGTTAGGATGCTGCCAGGGTCGAGACAAAGTACTTAGCGTCAGCCATCAGACTGACAGGAAGTGACCGTTCCTCTTTGGACATCATCATTAAAGTAAAGCCAATTAAACAGCCCCATAGAGACGAAACAGAGCAGGGCAGGGCAGTCAAGGTACAGCTGATTTTCTATCTACCAGCTTGTTAACTGCTTTCATGCTGCACCTCTGGTATATATCAATAGCTGATGGCTCTAAATCAATCCCTAGATAACTAGAAAATCAGCAGGATTCTGAATCCTGAGGACAAGGATTAACAAGGGTGTGAAGTTATCTGCATTAAGAGTATATATCCTGGAAAGAGTATATCCTGGAAATGTGTAGATATACTGTGTGTATATACTCTGTCAGCCCCACATACTGTGTAAGATGATTGATTTTCAAGGTTTGTACATGTTACAGGTATATCCCTCTTCACACGTGGCCTGTTGGTGAGCGCGATAGCATCCAGCATGCTAATGACATGCTGCGTTGGCGCGTTGTGCTCTTTAGGGACGCCATGCTGTGCGCTGAGAGCCACAGCAGCTGCACCGGCATGTGCTGACCTGTATCTGGCCAACATCTACACATACTCTGGGGTGTGTCTGTGTGTGTGTATGGATAGAGCATGAAGTGTTCCGCATGGTTATAACCACCGTGTGATGCCTTTTTAAGCCACTGCTGTTAACAGAGATATGATTTGTGAACATCTCTTCGAAAGATGGCGACCGTGTGTGTGTGTGTGTGTGTGTGTGTGTGTGTGTGAGATGCGATGGGTGTGTCTCCCTGTCTCTCGCCGCCAGCTCCTTCCTGTAGCCACAAAGGCTTAGCCGGAGAATCAGACCTCAGTTTTTGTATCTGCACATGGAAACATAACAAGTGCACGCCTGCATCTGCTGTTGCATGAATAACTGATGTGTGTGTGTTTGTCAAAGTTAGCAGACCCCTGTCCAGAGGCCAGGTTTTGGGGGTTGACTGTGTGCCAGCCCCTTTGTGCTGTGCTACCCCAGCTGGACTGAAGGCTGGGGGGGGAAAACAATGAGATAAATAACACGGGAACTGTGTGGNCTACCCCAGCTGGACTGAAGGCTGGGGGGGGAAAACAATGAGATAAATAACACGGGAACTGTGTGGCGGATACGCAGCCCTGCCCCTTCCTGTCTCCGCTACCGCACACCACTGCCTGCGTGAAAAAACACCTTCCTCTCTTTGTTGTGCCTGGTTGACCATGCCAATATGTCCGTCAGTGTCAAATCAACAGGCATCAGAACCCCCANCCCACCCCCCAGAGTCCCCACCCTCTTCCTGCTCTCCTTCCAACTCTTGTACAGACACCTGCATAGGAACACACAACATCATTAATGTTCGCATTTTCACTCAAGGGGATAAACAAACACACACCCAGAAGTGGCATATGAAATATTCTGTGTATTCACACACCCTTTGCCTTGAACTTTTTGTGCACCCTCCCTGCGTTTCTGTTTCTCCACTTTCTGAACTCATTTTATTTTCAGCTCCATAAAGTCAGTCTGACCAGCTATTTCAAATAGATAATGTGTAAGGACAATAAACACTAAAGATAGTGCTATGACTTGACCTTCATCAATCAAACGTCAACCTTTTGACAGGTGGGAGTTTTTTAAATAGCAGAGCAAGCAATAAAAAGCAAAAGCTTGCAAATTGATGGGAATAGAGTGCAAAAAAAAAATAAAAAACACACACAAACTTCCTCTGGCGAGAGGGAGGGAGAACATATTTTATGCAATCTAGTACGTTTAAGAATTCATTTTTGTGCCATACATGTCTAAACTGGGCTCAAAGAAGCAATGCAGGGCTATACCACCATCACCATCACCCCCACCCCCTGGTGCTTGGAAAGAGAAGAGTGCAACACAGACTCATCATGAAAAGAAGCCCATCCACAGCAGACCAGTACACAAAAGCCTGGCTCATGCAGACGGATCAGGCGGCTGCAGGGAGCTGAGCAGCAGCATGGCAGACAGACAGACAGACAGACAGGCGACATGCCCACCCAGACTGTCTCTGATGAAAAGCCCTGTTCTGGAGAGGAGCATGACATACAGAGACAAAAGCCCGTAAGCAATGAAACAATGCCCTTCGATTTCAAATTGTGACATACAAAAGGCCCAACTCAACCGAAAGGCTGGCTGGCCTACTGTTGGTTTTTCTCCTTGTCTGTTTTGTGAAAACAGGATCACATTCTTCATTTAGTTTCTTCCAGTTTCAGTTCTATTCAGACTTTGTCAGGCTGGGCTCGCAGGCAGGTGCACATTAATCTGCAATCCACTTGAAACACCATCTGAGCAAGATTTTTGTTGCAGGCAGAAATAATTTTGACCTAAGGCCTTTAGTTGTTTGTACACTGTTAGTTGATGAGCAACTTTAAAAAGAAAATGTGTGAGATTCATTTGTTAAAGTTACAATGAGAGTAATCCGATCACAATAATTACAATTTCGCTATCAACAGGTTTGAAGTGCCTAAAGCTATTTTTTTTTTCTTGCTACAACTGCACAAGAACAGGGGGAAAGAGCATGGGGAAGTAATGCAGCATTTAAGACGGTGTGCGTGCAGTCAAGCATGCAGAAAGAAAGAAAGGGGTGTGCAGAGGAGAGAAAGGGGTGTAGAGGCCTAGGAGGAGGGGAGGGTGACAGCGACACAACCGGGAGAAACATGGGCAAGAAGAGAGTAGGGTGACTTGCAAGAGGTGACATCATCCCTAATTTGAATAAACTCACCGGCCTGGGACGTGATTGGCTGAGCTCTGGGAAAGCAAAGTTCCTGTGATTCGCTATTCATCCCTTTCAATTTCAGCACGGCGCGCTGGCGTGCTCAGTGCTGCTTTCATGGAGCCCCAGTAAGATTCAGATTCTGAGGAGAGAAGCTGTAAGGAATCAATTGCTTTTATTGTGTTAAAATACATAAAAAAAAACAAAAGAACATTAATGAATAAATAACAACATGGATTATAAAGGTCAGACAAATTTGATAGTTGTTATACACATAATGTCCCATGAGCAACATAAAGAACAAACTAAATAAAATTTCTTTATGACCATTTAAATTCCTAAACATGTTACAGCAAAGAGAGGTTTCTGGGTAACTGTGAGTATTGTAGGTTTGCAAAAGGAAGTGATGTTCATACTTTCAAAGTCTCAGCTACATGTTGCGTGTACAGTATGTCTCAAAATGTGTCATTTTGAGACACACTACCTATGACAGTATATACAATATGTACATACTATCATATGTACAAACTGTCATTACAATGACAGTCTGTACAGTATGTACAGACTGTTATAGACAGTATGTACAGGTCCACTTTTACAAATCCTATTTTGACCCAACAGCTCAATACTGCACCCGACCTGTTATGTGCAATTCTCTCTCTATCCACATTTAAATGCATTGCTCCACATTCAGTTTATTTTATTTTAAGGTGTTAAGGTTTATTTTAAACTTCAGTTAGGCCAACAATCAAAGTAGCCCTAAATGGAGGCTACAACAAAGGACACAATAGAAGTTAAACACAAATGATCACACAAAATGGCTCTTTAATTAAGAAATTGTATTAAATTAGGCCAGCTGAGGGCTATGCTATGGCCTCAATAGCATCAGAGAAATAAATCTAATTATAATTGCTGGCCATGGGTTCCCGACCCGATGCAGGACTCTAATGCTGAGTATGATAAGCCAAGCAGCTAATCCACCTTTTATTTATTTCACATCCTTGCTTAACTTTGTGTAAATGAGGATGCTGTTCAGGACACAAAAAACCCCTTTTGTAATCCATGAGCAACCGTCTTGGAAGACAGAACCTAACATTGTTCTTTCAATTATCTATAAGTATGAATATATCTGTACATATCTATTAATGTATCAACTTAGAATGTTACTAAGGCAACTGTGCTTGAATAATAATTTTAAAAAAGACTAAATTTAATTGGATTTTTGAATTGGGACGTTTGCCATTGAACCTGATCGTTTACATGATGACCTTCGTGATTCCGACACTCCCCAAGGTACCTAAAGGCATCAACAGCCCTCTCCTCTCCTCCGCCATCCATCCGTTCACTCGTCTACTAGTGTGTGTGTACATGTGTGTGTGTGTGTGTGTGTGTGTGTGTGTGTGTGTGTGTGCTGTGAGCGTCATTCCCTTCCTTTCTTCCTTTCAGGGAGGGAACGCGCATCATTTGTGGAAAACGCGGCTGTGAGACAGAAGTTTCTCGTGTCTCGGCTCGGCTCGGTTTGCTCTCTCCGTTTCTTTCCGGTCATTTTCGTCATTTCTTCCCGGTTTCACTTCACCATCATCTTCACTTTTTTTCTTCCTCGACGACTCAGTCGGGTGTGCTGGCTAACACTGGGCGTTGCTGGAGAGGATTTTGCTAGCTCTCCACACTGCACGGACCGGTAAGAGAGTGTTCTAGCTTTAGCTAGCATGCTAATATCAATTTATAAACGATTGAAAAAAAAACGTCTTATTTCAAATTAACGTATCGTCGGTGTTACATTTTAACATACCCAGACAGTTTTACTCAGACTGTTTTTACGTTATTATTACTCGTTTTAAGTCATTGGAACGGTAGTCATAGTTTGTGTGAATGAATATTTACGTTAATTATCTTGTTGAAATGTATATAAGGTTTTGTTGTAAATGTTAAATCGTATTTGTGGCGCAGAGCTGCCCAGTTTCACGTTCAGTTTGATTCCGGTTGAAGGGGATTGATGGGGCGGTGGCAGGCTCCAACAGCGGACCTGTTAGGCTAACCTAGAACCGATTAATTCTTAAAATATATCTCATCTTTAATACATAAAGGCTTTCTTGCTTTCTTTCGCAGCCATTTTGTCCGTGTTTTCCTTCCCTTAACTTTTTTTTTTTCTTATCTCCACTCCTTTTCCATCCTCCATCGCGGATGCCCATTGTTCTGTGAAGAGAGTGTGAGAGCTGAGAAGTCTGAAATCCGCCTCAATGTGAAATGTTAAAAAAAAAAAAAAAANAAAAAAAAAAAAAAAATCGTGAGAAGCAGAAACAAAATCACTTTTTTCACAACTAAGAATAACCTCAGGGCATCTGCATGGCGTTAAGTAGTAATTTATTCAGAGCTTGAGGGGGGGGGTGTAAAACTGAAATGTCCTTCGGAGGCTTTGGTAACGGTTGAAGGGCAGTCGCCACAGGCATGTAATTAAAGATGATTAATATCACCCCCAAAAGTGATCAGCTATTGTGGTGCGGGAGTCCAGACTGGAAGGGCCCACAACTGCTCCTTCCCTGCCTCTTTCTAGTGAGGCTGAGCAACAAGACAGATTACACTCGCCTCTCTAGAACAATGGAGAGGAGAAACGCTGCCAGTTCCCAAAGCCTGGCCAAGAGCATTTAACAACTAGAACACATGCAAGCAGAGAAAATCTTTATTCTCAGCCCTCAACCCTGTTCTTCTCTGCTTCCGAGGTGCAGCAGACAGCTACATGCACATTGTCTCAAGCTTTGTGGCCACAATGGGCATCAGTTAGTCAATAACATGAGATGATCAACCACAAGGTATTGATGTCATTGTGAGTTAAAGGCATCCCGCAGAGGCTAATGCGAGCACTTTTTCCAGGCTTGGCCACAGAGGGGCTTGGGGACTCTACAGGAACTCAGACATGGGCCACTCAAGTTGTCCACCCTTCCATTGATGAGAGAATGGCTGATTCACAGTGCTGGTGGATGAGGCAGTGAAATGGTGGCCAGACAGGCAGACAGTCCAAGGAGTAATGCAATCATATGAAATTAAATTTAGCTGCCCATAAAAAAGAAGAAGNCCCCCCCCCAACCCCTTTAAATGAAATTTTTCAGAAAAGGTCTTTAAAAGAAATATGAGCTGGAGGCTATGGATTAATGTCTGAGTGAACTGAGAGGATTTATCAGAAGCGGTGCTTGAATAAATAAAGCAGTTAATGCAGTTACTGCTTTTATTTATTTATGTATGTATTGCTTCAGACGACAGCAAATCCAGATTTTCCATTTTGGAGTGGACTCCACTTCCACTCCATCTTTGTTGTTGTTATATTGGTTTTATGGGGGTGTATTACTGATAATGTCCCTCCCATCACTAGCAGAGCTGTGTTCTGCTGGAAGAACCAGAATGAAGGGTGAGAGAGAGAGAGAGAGAGAGAGAGAGCACACTGCTAATGACTCTGATTGGTTCTGCTGAAGTAATCTATACAGAGGAGCATAAATTTGAAAATACATCTACTAATTTGGAAACGATGACTTAGTTAATCAATCAGTGGATTGAAAGACTATTAATTGATTCCAGTGTTGGTAACTGATTAGGCCCAATTGTTTTAGTAATTAATATGTAGATAATACCAAACATCTTCTGGTTAAATGGGTTATTCTTTCAAAATTATTACATTTATTGGCTTCTTGTCAGATTAAGAAAGAAATTTTATGCTATTATTTTGCGCTTTGGTAACTTGTGGCGAGAATTTGTCATTATTTTTGATATTTTAGCAAGCCAGAGTTTTATTGATTAATTGTATTGATAGATTAATCAATAGACAATAATTGTTAACGACAAGGTTGATAGTCAATTTCCATCCATTAGATTTTAAGGAGATCATCAGTGTGCCTCTTCTGTAAAAAAAAAAAAAAATATATATATATATATATATATTCAATGAAAAAATGATGCTTAAAGGACCATACCGGCCATTTTGCATGTTTGAGCCTAATATATCCAATTTTTTTGGTACGCTATTAAAATCAACTTGTTGATACTTGAAATGTTCTTGGGATAGCTAATCCATCGTCGCAAACAAGACATATATTCAGGGTTTTTTCGAAGTTACATAATTGTAGCATTTTCAGATCGCTCCACTCTTTTTATTGCGCTTAAATGCTACAATTATGTAACTTCGAAAAAACCCTGAATATATGTCTTGTTTGCGACGATGGATTAGNTAAATGCTACAATTATGTAACTTCGAAAAAACCCTGAATATATGTCTTGTTTGCGACGATGGATTAGCTATCCCAAGAACATTTCAAGTATCAACAAGTTGATTTTAATAGCGTACCAAAAAAATTGGATATATTAGGCTCAAACATGCAAAATGGCCGGTATGGTCCTTTAATCATTGAGACTTGTTTGCTTTGACGTAAAGTCTCTTCCATAAGTGTGTATTTTAGCTCATTTTAAATTTTGATGATCTATTTTGCTTCCAGCTGGCTTCTCGATCCACGCCACGGTCTTTAAAGGGAGGATGATTGTAGCATTAATAGGCCTGTGTGTCAGCTTGCCCTTAGCCTGAGGACTGCTGTTTGGTGGGTGTGTGACTCAGAATGACCCCNCCCCCCCCAGCTCTGAACCTCTCAATGCTGACAAAGGCAAGAGCCTGTGCTTCTGGTCATCAGCCTTTTTTTCAGCCTCATGACCTTTACACTTTCTTGACATTCTAAAAAATGACTACTACTATCATCATCTCATACTCGTTTAAAAGCCTCTGAAGCAACAGCACAACGGTTTTGCACAGAGATGATCAAAACTCAAACAGAAGCCTTACGTTCGGCCGAATTCCCTATCTCGCGTCTGAATGATTGAGGCTCGAGAAAACTGCCAGAGGCAATACAGCAAATGTGCGCGATAGAGATAAAGCAAAGATAAATGCTGCTGCCTGTCGTTTATACACCAGTCAAGACAGCAGCCTCGCCTGGTCGGTTGATGGTGTCACAGTTGTCAGCTCTCACAGTTGGCGGCTGGCAGTGCGGTTTTGAGGCTGTATTTGCCAGCAGCTGCAGTAATTTGCCGCGTTTGGACGCTCTGGATTCCTCTGGTGGGAGGATGACGTGCTTCGTAGCCCTGTTGCTAGGCTTCTGTGTCATTTGCTGTTTACAGGCTTGGGTTTTGGTAAGATAGCCAAAACGGTTGTAGAAACGTTTCACCAGGATTTCTTTGCCACCTGTGGCTTACAGATATTGGTGTCAGTGGGTCTCTCTTTGCAATAGATCTGCAATAGATCGGTGGAACAGATGACGTGGTTCCGGTTATGTCAGACACTGGCCGGCCTGTCCTCGCTGTAGCCCCACTGTGGAATGGTCAGCATGCATGCCGGACGCTGGTGCTGACAGAATGATTGACGGTATTTACCACAGGCAGCTGTAGGGAGCATTATGTGTCTGTCATATCCATTTCTCCTGGTGACATTTAATCTGGTCACGCGTGAGCTCATATTTTTCTGGCAAAATAAGTGCTGCAAGGACATGGCCTGACTGAATGCTAATTTTATGTTTTGGTGGTCATTGTGGGTGTGGTAAAAGTAAGAGTTTATGGTAGGATGTACTCAGCTGTTGTGGAGTTTTGAGGATGGTTGTGTTGTGTGTGTGTGTGTGTGTGTGTGTGTGGTTTTGTTCTTGGAAAGCCAGTCATTCGTAGCTGTCAGCCTGGTCGACTGTCCAACCTGACCATCTTCCTGCGAAGGATCAGATTCCATCTGGAACATGCCTCGTTTCCACTTCAAACGGAACGACATAATCCTCTTACGGACACACTCGTTCAGCTTGTGCTTTACTTGCATCTGCACGTGTGTCCCGTGCGAAATCTCAAGAGAGCTCTGAAGCCTGTCGGGCGTGTTTCTGCCATCCTGTCCAGATGCCTCAGTCCTGCCTCTCTTCCTCTATCTCTCTATCTGGCGTCATTGATCCAAGCCACCAGCTGGTCCTGTGCTGGCCTGATCTCATTTATGCCCGGAGAGGAGCTCATATATGGGCAGACGGCCCATTATGGAGACCGTCCAGCAGCTCTTCAAGTTACAAATTAGAATTAGCTTGTTTGTTGCCTCTCTCTCTCTGTCTCTTCATGTGTCACCGCCTTTTCTTTTTTTGTTCTCCCCTAAAACCTTGTCATTACTCTCTCCCCTTATCTCCCAGGGGACAGCGCTAACAGCATCAGAGGAACAGGTCCCCCCCACCCGCCTCGCTAATGCACTTTCTCTGTCTCGCCATCTCCTGCTCCTCCTCCTCCTCTCCGCCCATCTGTGGAGCCGCTTCCGACTCCCCACTTTCTCCCGTGCGATCGATATCCGCGTGGTCGAGCTCTGCACCGCCCTGCCTCTTGTCTCCGCAGGCAGTGTGGCTCAGCGGGCTGCAGCAGGGCTGGGCCTAAGCTGTTGGGGCCTTGTTTGTTGTGGGGCTCTTGTCTCCAGCCTTATTGTTTTGGGGGTGATGGACCTAGTCCTGCCTCCCCGCAGCATTGTCTCATTTCTGGGACATGCTGAGGCCTCTGTCGCTGCGCTCTCTATTTCTGCCTTTTCTTTCATGTCTTTCTTGGGCTTCTCTCTCTCTCTCTCTCTCTCTCTCTCTCTCTCGCTTTCCCGGTAGCCGTGTCTGCGTACCAGCAGAGGATGGTCAAAGCCGACTGTACAGGATTAGCATCTCTCTTTGTCCAGGGTTAACAAGCTCTGTCATGTGTTAATCTGCCCGTTTCCGGGGGGGGGGGNGGGGGGGGGGGGGCTGATTTTCTCCGAGCCTGGATGCATCATGGGAAAGACAGCAGTCTCTGTGTGTGTGAGTATTTGTATGTGTGTTGTTTGGTGTCTGTAGGGGGTGTACGGTATGTAAAAGCATGTGACATACAGCCTCAAGCTCTGACACAGCGCTGGCGTGCTCCAGTGTTTACAGCAGTGATAGCGCCTCCTCTTCCTGCTGACTTTTCGTGTTGTTTCATTGCGACGGGAAACTTAATTAGTGAAGTGTTACATTTTTCATCTAGCCTTGTAAGTTCCTTAATTCCAATTATCACACCAGAGGACGCTGTGAAATCTTTGTGTGTGTGTGTGTGTGTGTGTGTGTGTGTGTGTGTGTGTGTGGATCCAATGACTCTTTAGGATTAGTGCCAGCTTTTCTGATCACGTTTCTGTGATCCAGGTGTATGTCGTGCAGTCTGCTGCTCTGTCTCACACACACACACACACACACGCACATAAACACTCACAGCAACAGCCAAGTAAACGAGGAGACAGAAGAAGGCCTGTTCCTTTGTTCTGCCTGAGTTTTTAATATGGAGCATCACAGTTTGAACCAGTGTAATTCCACCTGCAGGAGTGACTTTCCACTTAGGTGTGCTACATACCGTTAGCAGAGTCAGATGTCATTGTGCACAGGAGAAGACTAGCTTGTGTGTTTGTGGTAGCTTTGTTGTTTAACTATTATTATTAATTTATGATAAACTATTAATGTATGATGCAGTAACTACTAAACAAGTGTTAGTAGTGAAAACATACCTTTTCCACTTCCTGTTTTCAGAGTTTCATCTTTAACTCTTCCTCCATCTTTTTGTTTGTGTTTTGAATTTGTACATTAGAGGTGCCATAAATGGGAAAACAAAAAGTTTTTACACTTGGCGAAGTGGAAAAGTTGGTGTATGAATGAGTAAATGTCCAAAATGTCTTCTTCTTCTTTTTCTTCTTCTTCTTCTTGTATTTATGGCCTGTTACATCCCCCTCCCATACACATGCAAAAGAAGTAATATAATTGATCAATCATATTTTGATCATCCTATCTTGGAGTGTCTCCTTTAAAATATTTGCATAATTATCATTGATGGAAATTCACGGTAGAAGTTTGCTTAAAATTTGCGCAGCGTTTTAATGGGAATACGCCTTCTGTCTCTCTCCCTTTATCTCCATTTTGCTCGCTTTTGTTAGACTCACTTTCTGACTCGTGGTGCTTGCTGTGGTGAGGGAATGTCATGGAGTCTGGCAGGCTTTGTTTGGAGTTTCTGAGGCAAGTCTCTTGACCTCAGGTCAGGGGTGTTTGGGGAATGCTTGAGCTGCGATTAGCATCCAGTCCACGGAGGCAGCGGCAACTCCGGTGACCCTCAGCTGCATTTAACTGGGTGTCATGTGCCTTCAGGATCCCCCACCCACATAAATCCAGACCATTTCTTCCCTTATTCTCTATTCCCATTCCTCCACCCTCATGCACACCCTCAGTCTCATGGCTGCTTCTTTTTGAAGAGGCTTCCCTCAGGCTTCAGTCTCTCCTCAGAGAGCGTCACAATTTATGTTGAAGCTGAGGGAGAGGCGGAGCCATGCAGAGAAAGCATTCTGCTAATTGAGTGGGGGGGGGGTTTCAGTGGTTTCAGTGATGGTGGGCAGCATTAGCATTACCTTTAAAGTGCTGAGCTGTGTTCCTGTGACTGCTGTTACATAAGTCCATTACAGTGATTGACAGCATCCTAATGAGTGAGCTTAGGAATACATTGGCTTCATTTGATCACCTTATTTCGTCTTATACAGACGGCACCAATGACTTTGATTCTGCAGTGTTTTCGTGCTCTGCATGTCCATAAAGTGTATCTCTCTGGCTGAAAGTAGAAGCAGCAGCTGTTACCTGTTGTTAGATAATATGAAACATTAAACGGTGGGAGGTATATTCATATTTACCTTTGTGACGATTTTTTAAGAAGTAAAGAATGATCTCTCTACCAGCCCTTGTAGCACACATTTGTTCTACTTGCATTTTTGCCCCTCTGTCAGCCATCTCTCAACACACCAATTAGAATCCAGTAATGCCAACCTAGTCGTAATCTGATAGATGTTTGAGAGCTCAGTGCTGATTTCATCATGAACTTTAAAACTTTAAAACTTTTTCTCCTCTGTCCCTCCGGGGCTCTACATCCTGGGTGTCTTTCCGTCTGGGGTGTCCCGTCCGGCCGTGTGGCTTCTGTCAGGCTCAGAGGGGTCCCCGTACTATGGTAAGGTTCTGTGTTTAGGTCCCGGCCCGACACATCAGCTACAATTGCGATCCGATCCTAAGCCGTGATCTGGGTCTCTGAGGTTGCTGGGCCAGTGTTTGAGGCCGTCACCACCACTTAGTATTGGGTGTTCTCAGGGGGATCAGGATTCTGGGGATCTGGATTTTGTGCATGGAACTTCACAATCTAAATAAGTAGACTGTTTATTGCTGTCACTGTTTGCTTATGTGTTGTCTTTTTGTCCTGGTCTGTTGTGTCGTGGGGTTTTAGCCTCTTTGGTGTTTCACAGATTAAACCACTACACTGGTTATTACTGTCACTACTCGTCTGTGTGTTTTTGTCTTTGTGTTATTGTTCAGGTGTTTAGCCCTCCTTGATGGAAATTGTTTGCTAGTTTTAAATAAAGTGTAATAGGTTGGTCAAGGAGGGCCGGTGAAGGTCACACACTCACACACATTCACCTACGCACTATATACAGTATTATCTGTCTGTTGCTAGATGAAATTGCATATATATAAAAAATGGTTGTGCCAATCTTGGCATATACCACAACTATATATGCAGACAGAAAAAAAAAACAAAAAAACTTTATTCTCATAGCGCATGAACATTTTTTTTTTTTTTCCCCCAATTTTGAGTTACAACATCTTATTTCCAGTTCCAAATCCGCTTGAAAGTCCAAAGCACTTTTTGCAAATTTTTGACAAGAAAAAAAATGTAATTTTGTGTATTGTCATACAATTTGACATCTGCTGGATTTCTAATGTGGAGTTTGTGGGTCTGAATCACCTTATGAAGGGGTGGAGTGTTGACTGTTGTGACTGCGAGTAGGCTGAATGTACAATCAAAGGCCTCATGCCAGCGTGTGGCACCTCAAACCCTAATGTGCATATCTGACATTCTACCTCATTCAGAAAGGAGGGGCGACACACATAGACACACACACATACCACCAGAAAACACACAAACGCACACATTAATAGTTTGTGTCAATGGATGCATGTGTTTTCCCTGAAGTTGTTACCTCATTTATGGCTGCAATCGCAAGCAAAAACTGTGTCAACGCTGAGTTCACTTGCAACAGGAAACTTTCCCATGAGCAGTGGCGGCATAACCAACAAAGCAGTAAATTATTGAAGTAGTGCCACTTACAGTAAGTCATTCAGAGTCATATGCCTCAAAGCACAAGCAAGACTTTCAAACCCCTGGTGCCTTCTTAGCTGATAATGAAGAAGACCCAGAAAGTCAAACTGATACTGTCAAAAATGTGGATATTTATTAAACATGTACACATTGATATTATTTTCAAAATCAATACAACGTGTCTGTTGTTAATATTCTCATTCTGTAAATAAATTAAATAATTAAATAAATGCATATCCATGTGAGCAGCACAAGAGAAATCTTATTGTGGTAAAAAATTTAACATAAACTTCATAATACAAAATTCCGTGAGGCACTTTTAGATAAAAAGTTCAGAAACAAGTCAGGAACTCATTTGCCTGGAACTTGGTTGCATTTTCACCACACTTCAAATATTGTGAAGCTTATGAAAATTAGAAACCTCTACGTTGAGATAGTTGCATCATTTCCACAAACACACAACTTACCCTCTGGTGACAATTCTTCTGGGGACCATGATATTTTCTAATGTCACTGACAAAGACATTACTGAGTCTCTCATAGCGACGTTACCGGAATAAACAGATCAGATGCAGATTGATGAGTTAGGAGCAGGGATGGATATCGATTCTGACCTTTCGATTCGATTTTGATTTTCAAAGCCCCAATTCGATTAAATTCAACTTGGTTATTTTTTGGCTGGAGGTAAGGCAGATGGCAGCTTACCGGTTGATGCATTTTCTACCGTCATCTGTCTTGATTCAGGTGCTGCAGACTTCGTGGCGGTGGCGTGACGCCTCATCAAGCGGTTCCACACATTTGTTGTGTTGTCACAAAATTTTACTTCTGAGTTACATATATTGCAAATGGCCTCGATTTTGTCGGGTTCATTTGTGTCCTTTTGCTTTTGAAAGCCAAAATGAGTCCGAACGTCTGCTCTAAACCTCGGAAATGCCAGTGTTGGGCTGAAACCTGCATCCCTGCCAAGACACCAGAGCCACACGCACCATGTTGTTTTTAAAACAAGCTTGGCCTTCTACGCTTTCCGTAGTAGAGTAGTTGCACTACATCACACGGAACTTATGCTACTAGTGTTATTTGCGTTACTAGTGTTAAATTTTTTAAAAATAGACTTTAAAAAATCGTTTTTTTGTTATTTATGAATCGATAATCAAATCATTTAAATTTGAATAGCAATTAATCGAAAAGTAAGTTTTTCCCTCCCTAGTTAGGAGTACATTTTTGTTTTACACTATGAGATATGCTTTGTAAATTAAACCCTCAGGGAGTCAGACGTAGGCCCAGGCTTTATTAGCAGCGTCAAAGAGCAAACGCCACATCTCAGCATCTTCCGTCTGCTGCTTGTGGAGATGAAAGCGTGTCAATTACAGGGTCAGAGGCCAGTAAATGCTTGTTAAATATGCCTGTAAAAACCAGACTCGACTCGCACCACCTACGTCCTCACCCCTTCACCACTCACACCTCCCGTCTCCTTATACAAGCATTAGTTATGTCTTGAGTAAGTCTGTCAAGCTTGCGTTGGATTCAGTTAGCGTTAGCAGCATTAGCAGCAGGTGACAGTGGTCACAAAGCTCACCCTTTTAGTATCCTTTCTACCCACTCATCACCCTACACCCCCACCCCTACGCTGCCTTCCTTCCCCACAATCCCTCTCTTTGACTTCTATTTAGAGTCAGCCCCCGGGGGTAGAAGAAGGCTCACAGAATGCGTNGTGTGTGTGTGTGTGTGTGTGTGTGTGTGTGTGTGTGTACACAGTTGTGTACTGTGAAAGCAGCGCTGACTTTCCACCACAGTTATTTCATATATGTGCCTTTGGATGGCTAGGTGGCTAAAGCGAGGAATCAAGCAAGAGCACTTTGTTTCAGCCCATTGTACGGAGGAGGCAAAGAGGCTCTTGTTTCTAGCTGATCTTGGTTGTGATTAGACATGCTCACACACACTAGCACACACACATACACACCATGGCCTAACAGCAGGTTTAACATTAACTTAACATTTAGCACAGAAACTCACCCTGCAGCTTCTTAATTGGAGGTTTTACCCTGGATAATGCATCAGAGCTAGGCTTTGGACTCATTAACCGATTTAATAAAGATGAAGATTTTTTTTTTTTTTTTTTTTCTGAAAGCAGTTTCGTAACCTCTTCTATTTCCAGAGATGGTTGGGTGCTTAAAAAAAAAAAGAGGGACAGAGTACCAGTTTACTATTTAAATATGCCGATGACCTGATTATTCAAGAATGCCTTGTTTGTGTCTAGACAGCCAGAAAAGCTTAGTTGCCTCAGCTGGGCTGGATGCCTTCCAGTTATCAACGGTATTGGCCTAGAACAGAGCACAGGCACACTTTGTTTTTGTCCTAGTGTGGGGTATTAGGAAGGGATGATGACTAGGAGGAGGATCTCTCATTGCCTGGCTTGCCTATTAGTAGTTTACTGCTAAACCCTATTAAGCATAATAATAATGATGACAAGAACAGCAACAATATTCAACTTTTGCCAAAAAACTAACTTTGCAAATGTTCTTTAAAACGAGGAAAACACCATGTGGTATAAGAGATAAAATTTGAACCTTAAGTATATAAATATAAAGTACATACTGTAATGTACCTGTACAAATACACATTTGCATGTATACATACAGCAGTACTGTATTTATAATAAGACAAACTGAAGATAATAATTGGCATCTAAGCTAGAATGCTCAAAAGCAATTGCAATAACCATAGTCTATTAAAGAGCACACCATTCAGCTTTAAAATATGATACAGGTTTTTTTCCACCATCTACGTTGGACTAAACCCAGTTATGTTGTCCTGTAGATACAGTTCTGACTAGCTGAACTTTAATTGTGATCATCTGACTGAATATTGATCAGAGGAAAAAGTAAAAACTGCTTGTAGAGGGGTTAAGATAGGCTGGGCTTTTATGATTTTTTTTTTTACCTCACCCACTGCCCTTGCTCTTGGTAAGGGTTCGGGTGTTTGTGTGTGTTTCCTTTGTGCTGGGTTACTGCGTAGCTCATCAGCGAGGCTTGCGGGGAATTTGGAGTGGGATGTTGTTTTGGATGCTGGAGCCGCATGACTTGGACACAGTGCGAAGGCTAACAAACACATTTTTGCAAAGTTGACGACATTCAGAGCACAGAGAGAGAACAGTAACAAAAACACAATCAAAATGACCTTAAGTGGCCGAACTTAAAGAACACCAGCATGAGTCGTACTCACTCACACACAGCTTACACGCTAGTCTTCTCAGTCTCCATTCATCATTTCCAACATGACACTGAGGATAGCAACCCTAGCCTGTTGAACTCAGGAAGTTTTCTCCATTACAGATCCTGTGTGTGTGCATGTGTGTATGTTTGTCCCACAGGAAATCATGCAGTTGATAGATGGGGTCCGTCTGCCTGGACTGAGACAGCATAACCAGAAACTCTCTTTAGCTTAAACCCTTTTATCTTCTGAACATTTGACATAGTGCACCACGCCTCATATGTAGCATGTAATGGCTTAATGTATCTGATAAAGCCAACTGTCTGGAAATGTGCTCTGACTCACGAGCAATTATATCTCAGGTCATCAAATGCATTCTGTCCCTTACAGGTTTCAAAATCCTGGTTTGAGTTGGCTGCAGTAAACATGGCGTTGGAAATGATTTTCCACAACCTTTCTAAGTTTCCCCTTGGTTCGTGGAGGAGTGGTAAGTTTGCCAGTTGGGTGCAGATCGAATCTCACCAAGTAAATCATGAGCTGAATCCGCAAGCCAGACTTGATTCAGCCCTACATCCACATCACACGTGGAGCTGAAACTGGGTTGGTCCCTTTAGTTCTAGCTGGAAAAACCATGAGGAGAGAAAGTAACTGAGTCATGCTTTCCTCATCCTGGACAGCGAGAGTTGAGATCTCCATGAACTACGTAGCAAAACGTTTAGGCTTCCTCACTCGCTCCAGTGAAGCTCCTGCTTAGCTCTTTATATAACTGTATGAGTATGAAGCTGGATATGATTTAAAAAACGAAAATAATTTCTTGCTGCAGTAGAACACTGTTCAACACTTTTTTAAAAAGGACTTAAAAAAAATATTTTAGATAAACATTGAAAATTAAGCATATGGAGTTAAGCATATCACAAAATGGTTTACTCAGAATCAATTTAAGCAAACTCCGTGCCTATGAAGCAACAGCTCAGTCGGCCATTTTGAAAGTGAATAATTGCTTTCAATTAGGTTTAATGAAAACATATCATACCATTAGTGGGTTGAAGATGTGCCAGTTGGGACTGCTGCAGTAATTATGCATGAAAATTAAGGAAAATACTGTAGATCTGAAGCTCACTGTGAAACAAATACGTAATTATGACAGTCAGAAGCCTTACATAAGGGAAAACGACATATTTTAGTTGTAATGTAAGAATAAGAGTAAGAGTAGGAAAACACAGAGTAGGAAGCCAGATAGGAAAATGGCAATATACTAGTAAATCATTAAAACAGATATGGAAAGAAAGCTAAAATAAAATGACTTATGTCGAGTTACATACACACTTAGTGGAGCGTTATGGAGGGTGCCAGGTTGAGAAATTGACTATGACTTTAACCATTATTTTCTTTTCAACTTGTTGCCAAAATAGTGCAAATGTCTCGACAGCGCTTTGATCCCTCCCAGTTTCTGTGGAGAGCAGAATTTAAAAGTTTTTCCCTGAACTGCTTTCTACCCTGTTTATGCTAAGCAGTGACTGATGTGTCGGCGCAGTCGAGCTATGTGAGGGAGCAGCAGAGCCAGAGAGACGAGTCACCTCACAGCTGTGTGGAAGATTGCTGCAGAAAGAGAAATACTCTGCCAGCAAAATGAATGAGCAGCCTGGCCAGACACTTTAGCTTTCTGTGGGAAGAGTGAAGTCAGAGAGAGAGGGGAGGATACCAATTGGACACAGTCTGATTTTCTGGTTTGCTTCTTGGTTGAGTTAAAGGACATGCCAGTGGGTTTTTTTTTTTTTTTNGGGGTTTTTTTTTTTTTTTGTTTGTTTTGTTTTTTGGCAAGTTTGAGCCCAATAAATACAATTCACATAATCTTGCTGAAACCATTTCCCATAACATACTACTGGAGCAATTTTAGATTTGTTTTTCCTACCTTCCATACTGCCATTGGTCTTAGTTCATTCCAGTACTTTATTAAAATCAACTTGTAGAGACTTGAAACGTGCTTGAGTTAAGTAATCCATAACAGCAAATATGACTTCTATTAACTTTTTGTTGAAATAACTTCATATAAATGGTCCAACACAGAGCTGCAAAGAAGAAAATGTATGCATCCGCCAGGGAACATAGTCCCAGGAGAAGACGGCTTTTATCGAGGAATTAAAAACAACTGTTCCTTCTAATTTGGACGTGTGTTAGCAGGCAAAGCATTGAATTTTAAGGTGGGTGTATCACTTTAACTTTTGATTTTGAAAGATTAGGGGACTTGGCAAAATCACAAGAAAACTAAAACACGGTTTTATGTTTTGGAAAATGGTTGTCAGTAACATAATCAAACATGCTAAAAACACTGGCATGGTCCTTAAGTCATTATTAATAGCTGTGGCATGTCTTGGATGGAGTTTATGTACAATGTATTGATAATAAATTTGTCATGTAGATGAAGTAAGTCACACACCCAGAGCTAAAAATGAATGAAGATGAGCTGCCATCTTGTTTGGCCTGGTGTGAGCTGCAGCTGAGTGTGAACGAGAGAAGTGATCAGAGTGAGCTGGCCTGCAGCGGACGTGAGAGTTAAGTGAGAGTTAACTGAGACATTGGTGCAGAGGAGGAATGGAAGAGAGGCAGCAGCTCAGCTTGCCCCGAAATAAAATCGAGACACTTGGTGAGAGTCTAATTGAACCTGCACTTTCCTCCTTCCTTTCTCCTCCATCGCCCAGTCTTTCTCGCAAAGCTGGTTGCAGTATGTGAGGTAATTACAAACTGAAGGGTGTGGCTTGACTTGGTTCTCCACTCTTAATCTCCCTCTCAGCCTCTCACATTGCTACGGGTGGCAGTTTGTTGCATTAGCTAACGCTTTGTTTGAGATATATGGATATTTTCTACTCAGTCCTTCTCTGACTCTCTCTCTCTCGCCCTCTGGCCCTGCTCAGCTGCTCCAGCCATCTGTGCAAAGGCAAACAGAGAATAGAGGGATGAAGAGAGGGATAGTGGTGAGGGAGGAAAGGAATCGAAGAGGGGGGGAATGTTGGGAGAAAGGGAGGATCAGTGGGAGAATGAAAGAAGGCCCTCTGACATTTGGGATTTTGTTTGGAGGATGAGTAAAGGATGACAAAATAGGGAAAGAAGGAAGACTGCATACAGAGTTTCCAGGAAGACAGCAGCATAAAGGCAATGTCTATCCTCTAGAAAGAAACGCAGGCAGTGTGTGTGTGTGTGTGTGTGTTAAAGGGGGCTTATAAGCAAAGGTCAATGGAAAGTAGAATAACTAGTGATCTCATCCTAGTAGATTTTAGATTTGAACCAGCAGGCACCAGACCATATCGAGTTTTTCACTTCTCCGTATTTTCCCCTTTCTTTCTCTCTGTCTTTTTCCTCACTCTCCGTCCATCTTTCCCTCCTTCGTTCTCTGTTCTCATGCTCCACGGTTCAATCCTCTTCCTCTGGGGCTGGCCTGTGTGTTGCCTCAGACTCATCTCAGCACTTTAAGCTTCCAGCGCAACTGGCTCCCCTCGCTGTTTGTAAACTTTAACAATCCAGTTTCCTGTGGCCCCCCCCCTCTTTTCTCTCACCATACAACTTGTGTAGAATCATAGCCTATCCTTTTACCCTCATGATTTCATTAGAAAGTAGATGAGGAAACTAAAGGGCAGTTGTTCATTGTAGATGCAAAATGTATTTGAAAGCCTCACCGGCTATTGTCCATCAGCAGACCTCATATGCTTGCAGCTCCACTCTCTCTCTCTCTCTCTCTCTCTCTCTCTCTCTCTCTCTCTCNTCTCTCTCTCTCTCTCCCCCTCTCTCTCTCCCTCTCTCCCTCGGTTGCTCGTGACAGTTACTCCTCTATTTGCAGTCCAGGATTGGAGCCTTTTCCTCTCTTGCGGATTTGCATGACTTGACCTCTCCAACACATCCATCCAGGCTCTTTTAAAACTCAGCATCTCTTTACTTTTTAATAGCCGTTTTAGTTTGTGGCACGAAGCAGTTGTTCTTGGAATTTTTTTTGCACCCATGCGCCGAGGATAACTTTGCGTGTCTTACAAGGATTAGAGGCATTATTTGAGAGTGTGTGTATCTGTGTGCATTTTCCACTTTTTGCGCGCTCCAGTTTTTTTGCTCGCGTGCTTTTACCCCAAGTGTACTTTCCCAGAAAACCGTGTCTTCCACCCAAGTGATTCTGATGCCATTTGAACCAAATAAAAAATAAGCCAATTCGTCATAATGGCTTTGCTGGCTAAGTGTGTCACTGAGCGTTTTAGCATCACAGAGGGACTGTTTCATATTGCGCTGCATTGGTATTGAATTTAATGAAAGCTATTTGTAGAATGTGTTGTGTTTTTGTGTCTGCAATAGACATGTCCCTCCCCCCCTGCTCCACTGTGGACAAATGAGACCATTATGCTCATTCAGCTGATCATAGAACGTGTTCATCTAATTGTTTGTTCTAATGTGTCCTTCCAAGTATAGAAGCTGTGATGTGTTTTTGTATGGGTGTATGTATGTTTGCGTGCGTGTGTGTGTGTGTGTGTGTGTGTGTGTGTATGAGTGTTGGTGGGATGTGCAGAGGAGGAGTGAAAGACAAAGAAACAACGTGATATGTAACGAGAGAAGCTGATAATAGGACTGACAAATGCTGCCAACGGTAAATGTGGTTGGATACAGGCAGCAGTTTAGCTTTCATGTCGTGTGTGTGTGTGTGTGTGTGTGTGCGTGCTGTGCTTATGTCTTTCTCTGTGTGTTGTCCTAGATAGGCTTAGTGCTCTCTTGGGTTTATGCAGCAGTTCAGTTTCCCATATAATGGCTCTTCCTGCTCTACTTGACTGCTGACTCTTGGACTCTTGCATTAAAAAAAAAAAAAAAAAANAAAAAAAAAAAAAAAAATCTGTGTGTGTGTGTGAGAGAGAGAGAGAGAGGGAGAGATGCTAAATCTGTAGGAATTTTAAGAATTGCTCTCTGATTCCTCAAAGGCCCTGTCTGCAGATAAGAATGGCAGATAGCTTGTCATGTCTGGTCTTGCAGTCGACTAACTTTTGTCTTGTACTCTGTATTATTCTCTCTCCTCATAGATCAGTCCTCGGCCTCACTAGAACCCTTCTAGACCCTGTGGCCATCCAGCGAGCGTTAAGTCAGCCAGCCCAGCTCTGCAGAGACAGAACGCCACTACTCGAGAGGAGATGAAACCGGATGGGGTTGCCACAGCAGCACTGGAGCCAATGGAAACATTGGAATCCAGTCCAGTAAACGAGACAGCACCAGTTGTGGGGGAGGAGCCCAATCAGGCAGCCAGTCAAGTGGAGGAGGCGCAGAAGCCTACAGAGGAGATGGGTCAGGGGGAAGTCCAGGTAGACCCAGCCAAGGAAACTCTGGCTGCCAAGACCAGCAGCAAGGCTTCAGCAGACCCCAAAGCCAAATCTACCAACAAGGCCGCAGCCAAGACGAAACCTGGGGCCACCAGCCCAACTAAGACCACACCTGGCTCACGGCCCAACACGTCCCAGAACCGCCTCATAAATGGCATGTCTAAGCCCCAGACCAACGGAGTAGCAAAGAAGACCACGGCCGTTCCAGATAAAAAAAGCACCCCGACCTCAGCTTCCACCAAAAAACCGACTGGGACGGCCGGTGCTCTGGCGTCCAAGAGCGCCGCTAAGGTGGGCGAGAAGAAAGCCACAGGGGCCGCGAACGGCGTGAAGTCAACAACCGGAACAACGGCAACCAAGAAGACGTCAACCACAGCTGCCAACAGCGTCAAAACCAGCACGACCGCAGTGGCTGCCAAAAAGCCTACAGGTTGGTGAAAAGGTCATCTTTGCTAGATAGCTGGAAGCAATGTGACTGTAGCTTAGCATGTAGGTTGTTTAGAAAAAAAACACTGCTTCCATTAATAACTGTGCCATGAAATATTCACACAGTTTGAACTTTAAAGAGTGTTTGTTATAATGGAATAATAAGCAGATAAGTGCACGTAGGATGATTCAGCACGCATTAGACATGAAAGAATGACTGCTACTCATATCAACTGATTACACGCCCTACATCCTTCTGACATAAGAAGGAAATGTGTCATGAGTCAGACTTATTGCCCAACCTATATATGTACAGTATATATTAATCTCTTTTCTTTTTTGTTTGTTTTCTACATGCCTTTTTTTAATCTCCCCACACTCTACTCATTGAGCTTCCTCTCCTCTCCTCTCCTCTCTCAGCTCCCAAGCCTGCCTCTGCAGCTCTCACCAAGTCTAGTTCTGCTGCTTCACCCAAGCTTGACAGACCCCCAGTTTCCAAGACAACCAGGTGGGTGTGACATTTTGCATATACTGCACTGGAATGTGTATGTACATGTATGTATGTACATGTGTGCATGTGTGTCTGGAAGAGATTGCTTTTGCATTTTGCAGCAGTTGTCTATAATTGGTCCTCCTTTCTGATATTCCCCTGACAAAATGTTCTAGAGGGGGGGGGTTCCCCTTTATTAAAAGCCGTTTTGCTGATTTGCTCACACAGCGAATTTGTTCCAGAGACAGCAGTAAATCCAAATAAATTACCAAACAGATAAGAGTTGTGTGGAATAACTTCAGCATTGTAAAGCTCCCCGGTGCAAGGCAGTTGGCTGAAAAGGGCTTCACTTGGCTGTAGGTTCAAAGAGGACTGTGTTTAATCAAAAAACACCCTGGGGGGACAGTGATCTCCCCCACACAGGCTTTGAGGAGCGGGCAGAAGTAGTCCAGCAACTAACCAAAGTCAGAACCAGCCAGAGAGGATGCCTTGCAGGGTTTCAGTGGAGCAAGAATAACACAGCATTATTTATAAGAAACAGGGTTTAGACAGGCAGGGAGGGGCAGGAGGAGATGGGCACAATTAACTGAAAGCGAAAGGTTTTCCACTTCTTGTTTCTTTACAGTGTTCTGTCAATATTAAGGAAGCAGTAAGTTTCAGAAGTAAAGACTTTGGTTTCTCTTGGCAGATTTAAAGGTTTGCTGCCAGATCTTAATGTGTGATCATCAAAATGTCTATATCATGGGGAAAGTTAGGGTTTTTATTGCATCGTTTAGTGTTGCTACTGCTCTTATGGTCTGATTATAGTGTGTTCTTGGGAAGTTATTTCTGCTAAAAATTTTAATGTCAGCACTTTATTAATTGATATGATATAAGCAATCTTTGTACTGTAATCATTTATTTCTCTATTTTTTTTATTCTATGTTATTTGTCTGTAACTTTATGTCATTGCTGCATATCTTGGCCAGGATACTCTCGAAAAAGAGATTTTTATGTCTGCCACTCAATGTGGTCTCTGGCCAAGTCGGACGGGTCGGGCTGAATGAAGCATCTTTAGAGTATCCCAGCATGCCTCGGGAGTGTCTGTGTCTGTTTGTGTGCAATCAGGTCAATTGTCTGTTTGTGTGCAATCAGGTCAACACACACACTGTGAATCACCTGATTCACAGTGTGTGTGTTGTGTGGGATCCCGGTGTGACTTAATGTTAGATAAGGAGGCAGGAGAAAGAGGAGGCTGAAAGAGGCCTTTGTCTGAAATATTGTTGGTTATGACCAGATAGGGCCTTAGGATGTTCTCTGATGGAGGTTGTGGTGGGGGTGTTTAATCCTGTTGCTGCTTCTGCTTGTTTATTTGTACGCTACAGGCCAGAAGTTTGGGCCAGTCCCAGATTTAGCATAAGAAGACAGACAGCAGCTTTTGAATAGAATGTTAAAACACATCAGCAAGGGAGTTGGAACACAAATGGAGTGCCAGTGCACTAATACAGACTGATGCCTTCATTAAAAATCATTTCTTAGCCATAGTGGCTACATAATGTGTTGTTGTTGGTAAATTCTTCTTGAAAACTAATTATTTATTTTAGATATTTTTTGTCATTTCCTGTGCAATAAATTAAAAACAGTGTATTAATAATTTTTTTTTTTTTTTTTANTTTTTTTTTTTTTTTTTAATCTGGGGGTGGCCTCAAACTTCTGGCCTGTAGTGTGTGTAAACACATTTAGTTACAAACACGTGTTAAAGATACTGGACCATTTGCAGAATATTTGTCACGGGAAATGGAAACTTGGATCACCACCATAAGCAATGTCAGGAAAGCGATTGAGGCAGATAAACGTAGAACCAAAAAAAGGTTAACCACACTTTTATTTTTGCAGAGTTCAAACCTCAGTGCTAAACATTCTGGTGGAGATGCTTCAGAACACGGTTATGCAGTTGTATACAGTACAGTATGCACGTGGTTGGAAAGGCTCTGCTATTGAGGATGATTGCCAGTGCGTTCAAGCGATTTTGCAGGAATACAGAATCAATTGTTTTCCTTCCAGGGGGGAAACAGAACAAAATCCAGCAAACACGTAAGAATGAGATGTAGAATATACTGTGCGTATGTAACAACCAGGGAAGAAAAGCCATCAGAAGTGTGTTTTTTTGGCAGTTTTCGCTATGTTCTTTTCCAATGTGTCAGCATGGTCAGTTAGCCATGTTACATATTGGTCCTGATACACATTGAGTCACCGCTGCTTTTTAGCACCTAACAGCAATGACTTGAAATCCCTCAGATCCCCTCAATACTCCAAAACTCCATTTGATTAAAACCAGATTACAGATTTAGACAATTAGTGACGCACAGATGTCTTGTTAAAAAGTTTTATGAGGGCATGGCACCAGTGCAATGCAGAAAACACTCTTTCTGAATAGTTTGGCTCATTTCATTTAACTATTAATAACTTTTCCCACCTTCTCCGCCTTCATGAGTTGCTTATGTGTCAGGAATTCCCGCCTCTTTTTAAAAATTTTTTTTAATTTTTTTATTTAATTTTTTGCTGACTGCTCCCATATAGCAGCATTCTGCTTCACACGCTCTTGGGAAACATTAAAATTCCTGCAACTTTGGCTGTCAGATCTGCTCTGTCAAAAAGCAGCTATTTGCCTTGGCAGCGATGTAACACGGTGTCATCCTGCCCATCTCAGGATCCACATTTCCTCTCAGCATCAGCAACTGTAATATGTTTACTGAACATCTTTATGCAAGCATATTCAGTGCTGACCTAAATTGGATCTTGCTAGAATGTATTACAGTAATATAGCATGTAGGATGCTACTTTGTATTAAAAACGCTAAAGACATGGACAGATATATATAAAGACTGATCAGAAATGTCCTTCAAGTTGTGCTTTACACACACATTGAGATTAATATTAGCGTGCATCCGAGCACACCTGAGATGTGTTGTTAGTGTGAGTCAGTTGTGTGTTACGTTTGCGTGTGTGTGTAGCCCAGAAAAGAATTTAGCTGCAGCAGACCTATATATGAATACTCCGGAGAGAGCTGCACAACCACGTCTGACGGTAGGCTACTCTGACAACGCCATGTGCCCTCCTAGGCATACTTTAAGTGTGTGTGTGCGTGCATGTCAGTTTTTGTACATGTGATGAGCTTAGACAAGGCCATAAATTTCTGCTTTAATTAGATTTTGCCCTTTTCCCTCCCTGCTCATCAGGGAGCAGGGACACACCCTGCTTCACCCATTTCCCTATATCTGTCTCTCTCTCTCTCACACACACACACAGACACACACACTGGGTCTCAATTTACTTTGTTTCACTCTGAGGGTAAATTTACTTAATTCCATCTGCAGCAGGGTTCAGTTATTAGTCAAAGAGAAGTGCAGAGCAAACACTGGCTCGCTAAGTGACAAAACTCTAATTGAATTGACCGAGGCCACACATACACAAGTGTTTCATTCTTCCTATTCAGCCAGAGGTTTTAGCAAAATTGAATTAGATTTTTTTTTTAGTTGCTGCTGCCAATTGCTCTTTAATATCTCTCATTCTTACTCTGGCTGCTTTTCATTTTGGTATTTTATTCATGCAGACCTTTACTGGAGGAGGATTTTTGACAGGTCTAAAACCTAATGTGTAAAATAAATACAGAGAGACAAATGGTAGTTTTCCTATCTAAGTGATAGTGACTGGCCCAGCATTTTACCCCCTTCACACACACAAACACACACAGTGCACCTAGGACCAAACCTTGTGGAGTATGTGGAGTATAGGGTGATGTTGGTGCACCACATGTATCTTGAAGCATGAAGTGTGTATAATAGATGAAGTGAAGATGTTAAAGTGCATATGTGTGTGTCTTTATATGCATGCTTCTATGTATTAATATGCAAGTTTGTGTTTCTGTGTGTTCTTATTCCTGTTCTTGTGTGTTGGGTGTGGTTGTGTGTGTGTGGTTGTGGTTGTGTATACCTGCTGTTTGTAGCTGATTGCCCACAGCACACAACTTGTGACAGGAAACATTTGAGCCTGATTAACGTGCAAAAGGCGAAATGTAGAAAATCATTATGAGTTGTTTGAACGTCACATCTGTGCTTGCTGGGATGTGTGTGTGTGTGTGTGTGTGTGTCAGTCAGTTTATGTGTTTGAATATGTAACAGTTGGCTTCCTTAGGTGGCTACAAAGATTATTCATGTCCAGTTACACATCGATCATTGGGTACTGGCATGCAGCATGAAAGCTGCCCAGAATTTGCCATATATGCTATATAGGTGTGCGTGCGTGCTCTGCATGGACTAGTAGGAATAGCATGTAATTAGGATGCAGAGCATGTGTTCATTTGCCGGTATATTTCTCAGTGTGATATGGGGGGGGGGGNAGGGGGTGTCCTTGTTGGCTTGCTGAACACGTGGTGTGTGTGCACGTGCCGCTGAGTTCCTCTCCTCTGCCCTGGTGTCTATGGCTGCAGCAGAGTGAAGTAGAAGAAAAATGATGCCATAGAGTAGGGGAAACTGCAGGGCTGAATAAGTCATGCGTCCCTGCTGAGTCTCATTGCTGTTGCCAGAGTTACAGTGTGAAAGCTTATATGCAGGGATGCGCATGAATGTGTGTAAGAGAGAGAGAGACAGAGGGAAGGAGCTGAGACCACAGGGTATATATGCATGAGACTCAGGGATGTATAAAGGCTCTTTTGCAGAACAAAGGACGGAGCAAGTGTATTGCCTTCATTCCGCCTGCTCTCATTGTACAGGAAATGGGATGAATTTGCTGCTAGGTGATCAGATTTTTTTTTTTTTTTTTTTTTTGCCATTGCTTTACTTCCAGCCACCCGTCCATCCATCCCTGTTCTTGTGTTAGTCATGCTGTTTTTCCACATTGGTCCCTCGAGGCTAATAAATTTTTATTGAAGTGGTTTGAATGCTGCCCTCCTCATGATCTAACAAATTGCCGCGTAAATCACGGCATGTTAAGCAGTCGTCTGGATTCTTGTTCCAGACACGATCCTTCAGCACGGCGTGAAACACACGACATGTTGCACAGGCTGTAAATCTTCTGTCCTGCCGTGGGCGTGGCCGATTACTCTGTCTTGCAGTCTTTTTTACTGGCATGATGTTATAGTGGTGCAGCCGCAGACCCAATTACTAAATGGATGTGGTGGGAAAGACTCAGTGGGAGGGAGGGACAAAAGGAGATGTGTATATGTGAGTGTGAGAGAAAGGCTTCAAAATGAGTGTATTTGACTCTGGCTGCAGGTTTGTAGCAGATGTAGCAAATGTGATTGATATTGGAGAAAACACTTTGTGGAAAGCAGTATTGATCTTCTCCATATTTATTTGTGACTCCCGTTGCCCCTGTATTAATTGTCTTAATTCCTCCTTCTGTCTCATCTAACTCATATGTATCTCTGTGTGTATACATGTTTATGTATCTCCTCCTTGGTGATTGGTGTAGAATTTAGTAAGGGATTAGTGGATACACCTGGATTAACTTTATCATTGTACTATACTGTATAAGAACAAGAAGTAACCCTAATATATAGGGATATCTTTGCTGACATCATACATTTATTTTGCTTTGTGCTACCAAACAAAAATCAATGAAGGAGAACTGACAAAAGAGGGATGAATAAGAAAATGATAAAGAGCCTCATTGCTCATTTATACAGTAAACGTTGTTCTAAGGCTACTACTTGTACCTCCCAACCAGTTACCTTTGTTCCATACAGATATCTACAGAGACATATAAGGAGAGTAAGTAACAACAATAATTTTAACATTCATAGAAGAAAATACAGATGACCTGGTTCATTCTGCTGTGAAACTCCAAAAAACGCCTTCCAACAGACGCACAGCTGGATCCTCACTGAAGTCGCTGAGGCCACGTTAAACAGGATGAAGATCCTGCCATTAGAGCTCGGGCTTAATTAGCGCCGCATCCTCTTTAATTGGCTCCTTTCCCGAGAGGAGGGAGGTCCTTCCGTCATACTTCGCCACCCTCGCTGCAGGGAAGATGCCTGTCTATCTGCATGCTTGATTTGCTGCCCCCTCCTGCTTACTCATTTGCCCCTTCACGGCACATATCATTATTTAAATCACAGCCGAACTCTGTTGTAACTACGCAGCACTGACAGCCAAACACACTGAGCCAAACTTTTTCGGTCTGGCGATGAGGAAATGTGTCAACGTGACGAAGCTAAAATATTGTCGGTGATCCTCAGGAAACTTTGGGGAACTTTAAGTGTTTTGCTGTGTGTATGTGCGTGCGTGTGCGTCATTGCACCCACAGCAACCGACCATCAGAGTTGTCAGATTTTTCAGCTCCAGTGCATTTCTAGGCTCTCTGTTCCAAATTTACTTTAACCCCAATTTGAAATGTTGCATCTCTCAGCGAGGGCTGCTGTTAAATTTGGACGATGATCACAACCTTTTTTTTTCTCTTTGTGATAAGCTGTTCATTGACAAAAACAAAAGGAAATTAGCATCATTTGAAGACTAAAATAACAGCACAGTCATCCCTCCCTTTGCTCAGGATTAATGGTGGGTTAAAATAATTCAAGCATTGATGAATCACAATGCTTTATTCAAGCATTGTCATCATGCCCAGTTGTTGGGAAACAACTAAACTCAGGACACCCAGGACTCCGTTTAAAGCTGTAGCCTGCTTTGTTAATGTTTCTAATGTGATACACTGATATAAACTTAATAGTGAGTAATCGATTGAATAATATTCCTTTCATTATGCAGATTATCGTGAAAATTCTCTGGCTATCCCCTCTGCCTACTCTCTAATGTCAGTCTGTGTATCTTTCAAATCCACCCATTCTCATCCTCCCATAACTTTTCCTTGTCTTTAATTCTTCAACTAAGATGCTACAGGTCCAAACATATTTTTCCGAAAAGCAACTCTCCTTTCATCTCTCAACATCCTGTTCACTTTGTCTGATTTTGAGCTTATAAAACACAGGGTTTAGTCTATAAATGTGATTTCCTTAGAGGAATGCTCTGATACAAGGCATTGCATTGTTGTGGGAAATCAGCGTGATAAAGTTTCATTTTGCTGCGGCTCACACAAGGATTTGACGCAACTCTGGCCTACTTTTCGCCAAAGTTGCCAGTTAATAATCAGTTTATAGCCGAGCTGCAATTAATGGCTTTAGCTAATTAAATGAAAGCTATGCCAGCCCTTAATATGCCAAAGCCCAGTGTGACTGACAACGATATGAAGACAGAAACAATGAGATGTTGTGCCATGACCCAGACTGTTGTTGATGGAGATAAAAAGCATGTTCTTTCTAGATTTAAGCACTTATCAATACCAAATCCTTTTACCGTCTCTTATTCTCACGACTTTCTCTCTCTCTGTCTTCATTCCAAAAATCATGAGCAGGCTTTGTTTTCTTACAACAACAATATATTCATCAGTTGTTTTGGGTAAACACAACCAGTAACCTGAAATACAGCAATATATTGCCAGTGCATCACAGATTAGCTCAGGAGTTCTTTTTTATAACCTGGATAGTTGTGGCACTCATGATTGAGCCATCTGAACACACCTTGTACTATCCCAGAGCCGAGCATAAAAGATGCGGCTCAGCTGTCAAAAGCTTGTTTGAACGTTTAATGTGACCATACCCCTATTTGGTTGCCACACTTTGCTCCTGGGCATAGGCATTAATCTTACTTCATCTTACCAACCAGTGTTCCATTAGGTTTGTCAGTTTATGCAAAGCAGGCGGTACTTTTTTTTTTCTGCTCTTGCACAATGCGTGCGCTTTAAATGCAGCCCACAGCCCAACTTGGGGCTTTGAATAGGTTATTTTTTCCTCCTCCTTTCAGCATTAAAGATTAAGATGTTCCCACCCATCTTCACGCTCCCCGTACCTCCCTCCATTGCCCGTTCTCTTTCTGCCAGCACTAACTCAGTTCTTTATTTAGAAGCAGGCAGCGAGCGTAGGGCCCAGGAGATGGCACGCTACGTTCTCGTCAGGGCGACTAGATGTAGGTTACTTTGCTCAAACCAGACATAGAAGCCAACTTCTAGGCCAGGCAAGACTCCAGAGCAGCCAGGCTAACGCATACTGCCTCAAGCATCAGCAAACGCTCAGGTCATTCCCTTGCAGGGAAGGGAAGAAGACGAGGAGCTCAGTGCTCAGGGTTGAGAATACCTCGCGTTTGTTAATCTCTGTCAATCTCTGAGACTTGCCTCCAAAGCTGCTCCAATTTGTAGCCTCTCAGGGAGCTTGTCACAGGGCTACAGAGGGGTGAACCCGGGTGTCGTTACCGATGGCAGAGGACTGAGTGAAAATCTTTGTATCAGACATGGGTGGTGTAAAAGGGTTTGGTAAGGGAGGAGAATCAAGTTATTTACATCATGCAAAGTTTTCATGACATGCAGTTGGCTTTTGTTCTGTTGTAACGGAGGCTAGCAGCTTCTGTCTCCTAAGAGGTTTGTCTTCAATGATGGTTTGGTTGTGTGAAGCTGTTTATAAGCCCTCAGTGGATTTGAGTTTTCGCCACATCAGTGAAAGGTTAGCCTGGTCATGTGAAAACACATTAACAATCTTCACTTTATTGGGTAGAGAGATATTATTATTGGGTCCATCTTCACTTTATTGGGTAGAGAGACTAAGACTATATGTCCAGTGCCTAGATCTACCGCTTCATCCTTTTTCATTTTCATGTTTTTTTTTTTTATTTAATTTTTATAATCCACTTCCATTTACAATTTATCTCATGTGCACGTGTGCTTGGGTACTGCATATGCTTGTCCTGTTTTTCATGGTATCCTGTGGCAGAAGTGATTAATGAGTGAGCTGCAGGAAGAGGAAACATTGTGGACAGTGCTTCTTACACCCTGTCACAACAATTCTGAGGCACAGGGACGTAGAATGTCAAGTCAGGGAGACATTTTCCCCCAGCTGTGAATGGCCTGAACATTCAAACGCTTGCGTCCGCTTCGATTAATATTCATACCAAGTGTTCCATAAGTAAGAAACACATTGCTGGGTTATTGATCCCACTTCGATGCGTCTTTCTCTAGGGATTGTTGAGTTGAACGAGAATTACTGTATTCATAACTGGGACCAGTTTAGCCAGCATCACCTTAATTACATTCAAATGATTCCATTTCTTTAGCCAAGGATACAGAGCCGCATGGAGTCATTTGTTTTTACTGTATACTGAAGCATTTCTTAGTTTTTCTTATCCTTCTTTGTCTCCTCTTCAGGCCCCCCACTGGCACAGCAGCACCTCGCCCTGCCACAGCTTCAACTCGACCGCCCACTGCCAGCACAACCAAGAGCACCACAAACACAGCCAAATCTGCCCCTTCTAAATCCTCTACCACTCCCAAACCTGCTGCCTCTAAACCAACCTCCACCACCCCCTCTGGTGGCAAACCTCCAGCATCACAAACATCCAGAACCACCACTCCTGTAAAGAAAGGTATGCAGGACCCATATTGGCCAAGCAGGGTTCTTCTGTAAAAAAAAAAAAAAAAAAAAACATGTTCTTTGTGCTACCCACATTAATTTTCTAATGGAATTTTTGTGGAAATAAACTCTTCTGTCATAATGTGTCACTATAAATGGCACAACAACTGATTTAGTTTCAAGGTAACATTATTTGACCATCCTTTCTCTGTTTTTTCCTCTCTAGATGTTACGAAATCATCCACTCCAGCAGCCAAAAAGTCTGCAGAGTCTCCCCTCACCCGCCCTTCCTCCGTAAACAAGTCGGCAAAACCAGACACCCCCAAAACAGCCTCCAAATCAGACTCCACCCCTAAAAAGCCTGCTCCTACAAAGACACCCACCCGTCCCAAAACAGAAGAGAGTAAGCCTACAGCATCCAAGACTCCTGGCTCCAAACCGGCTGCAACCAAGGCCTCTAGTCCCAAGAAAACAGTAGGCAGCAGCACCCCGACTCCTGTGAAACGTGGCCCTAAAGCTGCAACACTTGCTGAGCCTGCTTCCAAAGCAAATGAAGAAAAAGAAGTTGCTGCTGTAGCTACCACAGTAGCCATTGCTACTGCAGCAGCTGTTATTGCCAGGTCAGAGGAGGCAGAACCTTCTGCAGAGGCAGAATCAGCAGTTGAGCCTGCTGTAGATGTAGCGGAATTGATGTCAAATCAGAACAAACCAACTTTTGAATCAATGCAAGAAACGACCCCTGAGCCCATCCCAGAACCACTTTCTGCATCAGTGTCAGAATCAGTGCAAGAAATAACACCAAAATCTGTTCAAGAGCCAGTACCTGAACCTGTACGAGAACCAACTCCAGAACCAATCCGAGAGAAATCCCCTGAACCGCTGCTAGAACCAGAAGTAGAAGATGTCTCCATTCCTCAGCTCTCAGCCCAGCAGGATTTAGCCCATCTTGAGGACTCCACCAACAACTTAGTCCCTTCCCTGGGAACCACTGTTATGTCTCCACCCTGTTCCCCACCAGGCCACATTTCCCCTGTCAGGGAACCACAGAATGCCTCTTCTCTGCTGGACATGCATGTCCAGTCTGATCTCTGGGACAAGAACCAGCACCTGGCTTTCTCTGACATTGCTGCCCATAGCCCAGTCGACATGATGGGATTTCAGCGGGACAGTAAAGAGGAAGAGGAGGAGAAGGAGAACTTGTTTATGCCTACCTCCACAGCTCCATCTGGAGACGCCTTTAATATGATGGATCAGCCTCACTTGTTGGGTACCTCACCCATGGGTGATTTTACCTCTAAAGACCTGATCTCCCCCCAGGAAAAGGAGGAGGCAATGGAAAAAGCCGATGAGGAGATCAATGAGGATGATGACGAGGATGAGGAAGACGAAGAACAGAGGAGACTTGGCCATCAGCCCTCATCCATAGCCACTGACATGAGCACTTCTCAGCCTTCCGAGGAGTTCCAAATCCGGTCCTCTGCCTTTGGTGGTTCGGCAGGTTGGCACGGCGATGACCTGCTATCTGGTTTGGACTCCGAGGACATGAGCAGCTGCACCAGCAGTCGGCAGCAGGGAATTTCGGACATGAGCAGCGCTCAGCACACGGCAATACTGGAAGGCACCCAGAGCTCAGACGCCCTGATCGACTCGAGCCTCCGTGGCTCCGAGGGAGACGGCAACCTCATGGGCTCTCCTAATGTGGAAACCCTGGCAAACGAGGAGGAGGAAGATGAGGACGAGGAGGACGAGCGGGTGGATGAAATGGACCTGAGCTCAGAGAGGATCGAGGAGCATCACAAGGCATTCCAGGAGCAGGAACAAGATGAGGAAGAGGAAGATGATGATGTGGAAATGCCCAGTGAGGGAGTGACAGAGAGCTGTGGGAATGTGGATGACGACGACTTGAACGAGGAGGAGCGTTTGGACAACCTCAACCGTCCTGCTCCTGTGGCGAACGTCCCCCCTTCCTGGGGCCAGAACAACCCCTTCTCTGATTCCTGGGCCCAGCCAGCCTCATTGCTCTCCGTCTCCTCCCCAAGCCCTCTCTCAGACCATGGTGCTGCGGAATCTGAAACGCCAACCCAGTCTCCTGCTCACGCATATTTGGACAGCGGCGCTCCCTCGCTGGCTCCCCAGTCAGAGCAAGAGTCCCAGCAGCACGAATCATCCCATGGGGGGACAAAATGCCCAGCCCCCGAAGAGACTCACGTCCCACCTGCTGGTCCAGCTGTTGGCATGTCTCAGTCCAGCACCCTGAGTGGCACAGCCCTAGCTGTTCACAGCAGCAGCGAGACGAGCACGCCAGAGGAGCTCCGCGATTACGACAGCAGCTCTGGGGTAGAGTCACATTCGGACAAACAGCAGACCCCTGTGCCTGCTTCTGTCCAGCCTGATATGGAGCAGGACCTTGGCATTCATCTGGAGAAAGGTGACGGAGAGGAGGAAGAGGCCGAGACCCTTCCCGCCGATGAGGTCCTTGGAACGGGACCCCCAACTGCTCCTGCATCTGCGCCCTCGTCTCCATCCACCTCAGGAGACGAGGCCAGCGACACGGAGGGAGAGATGCAGATAAACGACCCCGACACACCCATGACCACGGACGAGACCGCTGGGTTCGAAAGCCCCCCTCCCACCTGCAACCTCGCCGCTCTCGACGAAGACGAGGAGGCGGCAGATGCGCCAGCCGGAGAGGGCGACGAGGATGGCGGCGGGGCCACCCCCCAGTCAGCCAACTCTGTGGCGTCTTACGGCTTTGACTGCACCACGTCCAACTCCAACGCCCACTCCATGGCTGAGAGCTGTGGAAAGAGTCCAGGAATCTTCTCCCTGGAGAATGAGGAGCAGCTGTCGGAGGAGGCCAAGGATCCCTCCTTGATCAAGGAGCTGACCCTGCCGTCTGCAGCCGCTGCTCAGGCGGAGGATCTGCTGGGAAAGCCAGTGGACCTGATGCCTTTGGGCCACCCGGGAGAGAACCAGGGCCTAGATGACCACCACTACATGCTGGGAGGGAAGATTGCGGCAGACAACTTGGAGGAGGTCGACCCACTGGAGTCCAGTCACCACCTTCAGGCTCAGCATCCTGGAGACTCCAGCGACAGCCAGCCATCCTACTACTCCACCTTAAGTGATAAGACTGATAGTTTTCTGGCAGGTAACGTATAAGTCCCTCCTATTACCCNCCCCCGGAATGCACCTTTTCCCCTGCAACCCTCCCCCTTTACCTGTCGTTGTTTGTTTTCTCTCCAGTTGGGTTAGATTGTTTAGAAGAAGAAAAAAAACAGAGGAGAGCAAGATTGTAGGAAAAGATTTTCAAAAGTGAACAAGGGGATGGAAAAAAAAGGACTGTAGCAATTTTTAAATGAAGCCTCCCTCTTTCATACTGTTCTGGTCATGGTTATGAGTGTATGGCTTAAACTACTTTATGTACAATAGCTACTACCATTTTCTATTAGAATGTTCTTTTTAAGTAACACTGCATATTCTGTAGCCCCTGATGGGGTATTGACTGACTGGTCCAACGTGACTGAGCTTTCAAATTGAAAAGAAAGGAAAACACTGATGGAATGATATGGACTCATTGTGTATTTATCCTACTGTTTTTACCGATCAAATGCCAATGATTTTTTTTTTTATTTTGGGTTGTTTTCTGTTTTGTTTTGTATTTGCTTATTTGTGTTTCATTTCTGTCAGAACCTGGTCGTCCCTACCCTTTGTTACGCACTCTCCACGTCCTCTAGCAGTACAATAGCACCGCGCTTGTTTCATTTTTTTTTTTTAAAGTTTGCGTTCTCGTTTAAAGACATTTAGCTATCAAAATAAAGGCTAGATATTAACATGGCTGTTTTTTGCTCTTACAGCTTTATTGAGGTAGTTATGGGAGCGTTAGATTGCAGTTGATGAAGTCTTGATTGTGTGCTTTATGAGTTTCTCGGCTCCTTGCATACAGTAGGTTATATGGTATATCACGTGCAGTTACGTAACAGTATGTGTTCAGGCATTTGGTTTTAAGTGGCTGTGCTTCGAGCCTCAGTTAGCTGATCATTTGTGCTTTGGAAGAGACTAACGGCTAGCCTATTATTTGTGAAGAGATCCCACATCATCCTACATCTATTACAGATGAGAATCCCACTTGATGAAACGTTTCATAGTTGCCCTTTGGTTTACTGTTTCTACAGTATATTGCATGTTTGACTAACAAAAAGACGATACGATGTGTACTGCCTGATGAGTTGGAAACAGCTCTACACTAGACATGTTCATAAATAAATGGTTCACATTAGGGTTTCTTTCAAAATTCCATTAAAACATCATTGCAAGGCATTTTGTTCCCGTTTCTTATTTCCCTGATGGATTCAGCATGAATGAAGTTGCCGTCCTCGTGTTCGTGTTACTGTGTGTTTGCATATTTAAACAAATTCCCATCTTATGCTTTACCACGGGAATAAGTGGCACAGCATTCTACAATGGTGTTCTATCTAAAATGGAATTTTGGACAAAACAAAGACATAATTCAACGGGTGTTCCAACGTCCTGCTCTCCAGCATGCATTTGTCTTCCTCTCTCTGACGTTGGCAGATCCATCGCTTGCTGGCCAACGAGACGTTCAGACCACATCCTCGGCATGTGCCACTCACATAACAGAAATTAGGCAGGAAATGTGCCAAACACTCTCCTGTCCTCGAGGTTTTTAATGCACAACTGCTCAAAACCGTGTGAAACCTGCTCAAACCTGCCTGCATCCTCCTGAATGTTCCACATTTCAGCACATACGCAAACACACACACACAGATGTTCTGGAGTTATCTCGCTCTGTTCCAGCTGCACGAATGCATCCGAGCGAGGAATGAAGCCTGAGAGGACCAAAACAAAACACTTCATTCAGTTCATACCTTTGAACCTTTTCCTCTGACCTGCCTGTTCCTGCACATCGAAACCCTGATGTGGAAACACTTTGGAACCCTGCATTGAAATCACACACACACGCACACACACACCCTTTGACTGTTCTACTTAAAAGTGTTCTAAATGTTCTCTAAAATGAACGTAGACATTTCTTCAGAGATTTTGTGAACTCCATTTTGTGTTTTGGGACACAATGACTTTACTCATGAAAAAGTACAATTATTGTGTTGCCAAAATATGCAGTACAAGATGGTCAAAAGACTGTAGTAGTATTTGAACTACAGTCGTATCTAATTTCATGTACCAACTTGTAGTAAATCAACTGTGATGTTTATTTGTGACGTGTTGGTTTTATTCCCCATGTCCATTTGTCTCTTCAGTTACACGTCTGTATTATGTCATGTATACAATTGTCTTGCATGATAACTAACAAACCAAGTTTACGTGGCACATTGATGTACAATAGTGAGTTTCTATTGGTTCCCATCAAATCTGACATCAAAAATGTACAGAAACATGAAAGAAGAAATCTTGGTTCAACGAAGGCATGCATGTAGGAACCTGTAGCTGAAACAAATCTGCAAAATGAGGTTATTAAACAGATAGAAAGAAAATTATTAAATACTGATTTAACTTTAATAATATGCTTTCTTGCTGTGATTAATCAGCTGTTTTCAAGACTATAGTGTGCTTTAGTCTCATTACATTTATAAGACATGAAACGGTATGTACAAACATTAAGGTAGTTGAATGGTTTACAGAAATGTTTGTGTAATGATTCTTTTTTTTTTTAGCACCCTTTCTTATGTTACACCCTCGCCCTCTTGTGAAATCTCTCCTCAACCCACTTCTTCCTGACTCTTGTTGTGCCACCCGTTCTGTTCGATGCATGCATCTCTAACGGATACACCAAGTGATCTTGACTGTCTCGCAGGAGACTCGAAGAGACTTGAAACAGACGACGATGATGATACCCAGTTGGATGAAGAATGCACGCAGCAAGTAGACTCACAGGAAGACAACCAGAACCAGAACCATATCAACGTTCCCATAGCCAATGGCCACTATTTAGCATTTGTTCCAGGCAACAGGAGGCCCATTGATCCCGCTCTTGCTGAGCATTTTGACAAAATTGCACCTCCTCTACCTGTGGTAGAGACCAATGATGACAGCAGCACTGGTGGAGACCAGCTAAGGAGGCTGGAGCAGCACCAACAAAAGCTGAGGGAAATGCAACACCACCAAGAACAGGAGACGCAGAAGAGGCGGTGGCTGGAGGAGGAGCGGCTGAGGCTGGAGCAGCAGAATCAGCTGGAGAAGCAGCGTAGGGAACTCCTGCAGCTCCAGCTGCAGCAGCAGCAGCAGGAGCACTGGCAGCGTAGGCAGCTCCTCCAGTGGCAGCTGGAGCTAGAGCATCAGTACCGGCTGCAGCAGAAACACATCCAGCAGCAGCAGGCAAGGAGGAGCCCGTCAGGACTCATGCTCTCCCCATCCTCTGGGCTCTGCACCATCTACGAAGCCATGGAGACCAGCGATGAGGAGGAAGATGGCAGAGGAGAGGAGCAGAAAAGGAACACGCCAAAGGAGCTGGAATTGCAGGGAAAGAAGGCGCTATCCTCCCAGAGTGAGACACGGGATTTCTGCCAGCAACCGTGTCCAGTACCTCCACAGGAACTGGACTGGAACAAGAAGGTGGACATGGTCCAGCAGCTTATCATCCAGACCCTGATGTTGTCTGGAGATGGCAGCTGCCCACCTCTGCTGCTCTTGCCTATGGGGTCAGGAGGCACGCTGAGCCCTTTGGAGAGCAACATGTGGCCCAACCTGCTGACCCAGTTCAGCCCTCCGGCCGCCACCGTCACCTCAGTTAGCAGTTACTCCCCAGACAGCCAGGGCAGCTCCCCACCTGGAGACTGGACCGTGGTGGAGGTGGAGACCCAGCACTGAGGATGCATTACTCAGCTCAACCAATAAATCAAACATTTTAAAGGACCATACCGTCGATCGGTCATGTTTGAGCCCAATATATACAATCTACATACATGTTACGTTACTGACAACCATTTCCTAAACTGTATTACTTTAGCGGTAAATTTCAGAATTGTTTTTCCTACCTTCCAGACTGTCACTGGTTTCAATTCATTCCATTGCGATATTAAAATCAACTTGTAGAGACTTGCAATGTGCATGAGATATTGTAAACAATCACAGCAAACACATTGACTATTAGGTTTTTTTTTGTTTTGTTTTGGGGTTTTTTGGGGGGGNGTTTTTTTTTTTTTTGGTCAAAGTAACTTTATTTAACCAATACAACATGGAGCTGCATGGAAGACAATGTATGTCTCCGCCAGGAAATATAGTGCCAGGAGAGGACGGCTTTTAGCGAGAAATTAAAGTTAGTGTCCCTTCTTCAATTATGCATAAGTGTTAGAAGGCGAAATGTTGAATTTATCACCTGAACATTTGGTTTTGAAAGATTAGGGGATTTGAAAAAAAAACGGAAACTTAAACATGGTTTTATGTTTTGGAAACTGGTTGTAGGTAACATAACATGTATGCAGGTTGTATTTATTGAGTTCAAACATGCACGATCGCCAGTATACACATTTCTAAAAATGACAAACTTCACCGTGGCTTCAAAGTGATTTCAGACCAACATTCTTACTGGGTGCAGAACCAAGAAAAAATTCACCATGTCATGAATTAGTGATACAAACATGCGTATCACACAGTGTGACTTCACATTACAGCGCGTTTCCTTTCCAGATGCGCTTTAATACTCAGCTGTCTTACCATGAAATCATGTAGCTGTTTTAGAAACACTGTCAGGAGTTCAGCAGGGCTACATGTGTATCCTCCCTTTTACTGTATATACGTGTGTGTGTGTGTGTGTGTGTGTATACTGGTCAGAACCAGATATTTAAACCAAATACTGGGTTCAGCTATGACAAATTGCACTTGTTCCTTCATCATTTTTTGATACTATGCTGTGTGAGCTGAAGTATTTTTACAGGTAGGTGTCAGTAGTATTCTTCATATATTTACACGTTAGTGGACGATGAACCTAAATTCATCGTGCAAGGGGAAAAAAGTAAGTAGTCGCCTGTATTTGTGTGCAAGAAGAGAAGGACAAGACTTTTCCAACCAGGGATTATTTGTGTGGAACAGCCTGTGGGAAGACCTCATGATGATGCTGTGATGTAATCCACCCCCCACCCCCACTCCCCCGGTCAGTAAACGTCCCTGTGACTTCAGTGGGCACCCAGGTTTACACAGANGGGGGGGGGGGGGGGGGGGGGGGGGGGGGGGGGGGGGGGGGGGGGTGAAGAAGAAGAAGGCCCCACTTGTTCTGATGTGAAGGGTGTAAGAGGGTGCAGGATGGGGTGGCTGAGGGGGGGGTTGTTGTCTTCACTCTCACATTCCAAAGTTGTAACATCACTTCCTGGGTCAGTCAGTATTCAGCCAGTCTCCGAGGTTACCAATGATGTCATGGCCAGAGAGAAAGGAAGATGTCTGGCATGGAGACAATGTGCCGCACTGGAATGACATTTTGGGTAGCAGTCGAGTACCAGCAAATCATTTTCAACATTTAAGAGTTTGCTTCAAAAGAACATGTTCATATCTATTTTACTCTGTTCTGTATCTTATAATCTATTCAACCCTATCATGATTTTGTGCAATATTTTATTAGTTTGTTATTTATGACAGGAAATATCAGGTATGAGTCATAATGTAGAAGATAGTGTAGAAATTGTAAAATGTCTTTTTGTGTTGAGAAAAAGCACCTGTGTGTTTCTTTGTCTCAGAAATGTAGGTGAGGTCACAAAGAGATTATGAAATAAAGAACAACATCGCCCCCTATTGGCAGATTGAGTGAAACACTAACCTCTGTACAGTATGTTATTATAAGACGATTTGCAATAAATAAGTAGATCTGTGTTTTGTATTCAAATTTAACTATCCTCTAGTTTTTCTTAATGTACTACAGAAATTAAGAATTTTATAGGATTCAGTAAAGGAATTAAATGATCTAGTTTAATATTTGTGATTCTGTTTAAAACAGCATATACACAATCTAATTTTCTAAATCTATGCTGTACATTCTGTTATATTCTATTTATGGTAAAAACAGTAGAAGTAGTGAACTGCTGCTGTATATTGTGTTATATTCTCCATAAATAAATATTTGTAATAATAATGTTGATCAAGAGTTGATATTATATCCTTAATGTGCAGAAGCAATATTTATCGTAATAGTGTGTGCATTTATTTGAGTCAGCTTACTATATGTGCACCTGTATCAGTATTATTTTAACAATATGGTCTACAGTGTGTTAAGTACCTTGCTATGGATAAATACTGTATGTGTAACACTGCAATAAATTTTTATACAGCACAATTAAGTGCTTACATCCTAAATAATTTGATATTTCACTTGTGGTTATGATTGTTATGATCTTTTCAGCATTGTTTGTGTTATGTGCATGTCCTGATGGTCACATGATTATCATGATGCGATATGAAAAGTAATTCCATGGAAGATTAAATAAAATTGGTGGAAATGTTTTTAATAATGGTTGTGCTGCAGTGCTTATATGAAACCTTTAATTCTAACTTTACAAGGAAAAGACAAGGAGAAAAGGAGGGAAAATGAAATCACTGGAATTACTTGGTGAGGAAAAGAGAAGCATGTAGAACATAAGAACACAGTTTCACACAGGATAAGTTAGGCTATTTTCAACAAAGAAATCAAATTATTAAAAGAACATTAAACTTAAAAGTACTTCACATTGAAACTAATTTTATCTACGAATAATTTGCCTTTAATAATAGAATTTCCAAAAATTTCAATTGTTTTGATTCTCTGCAGAAATTCCCAGTCATACCAACAGGGGGCGCTTCATGTACCACCAGTAGTACAAACACCACAGTTTGAGAATCACTGAATTGGACCAAAGTCTCTTCCTGGCTGAGATATTTGAATTGGGGCGTTGTGCTAATGAGCGGAGGGAACTCTGGGAGGATTTCCTCGGTGAAGTATGAGACTGTTTTCAGGTTGTGCACCATGTCACGTGTCACATGGTAACGTCATGCTGTCCTGAGTGATCTGTTTCAGGTGTTGGGATCAGATGGTGCTCTGTTTGTGTCATGTGACCATACCTGTCACTCCTAAACAGCCCATTAGCCATCATCATTACGTTTTCCCCAGCTTCTGACTCCCACACCTGTGCCCAATAACCCTCATCAGCTCCTAAACGTGTTGCCCCCCGTCAGATTGTCTCAGAGCTCAGCTTGAGTGTTCCAACATCTCTTTGCCTGTTTACTGTGTTTTCCTGGCCTTTTCCTGCTTTTACATCCTGATTATTTGCCCTCCTGGTTTTTCAACGTAAGCCTCATTGACTTTAGTTTGCAGCCCAGCCTGACTTGTCTGATCTCAGTTTCTGTGCTGACAGTGCACATCCTACTCCTTTCTTGAGCGCTTTCTTTGGATTTCTTGTCCTTTCACTTGTTTTCAAGTAAAGGACTGTTTTTGTCTGAGATTCTGAGTCCTCACAGTTTGTCATTAGCCACTGACCCAGTACTAGTTTTAATGGATAGTTCATTTCATAATCTTCAGAGATGGAAAAGTAACTTCATACAAGTATTCAAGTACTTACTAAGTGAAATTTTTTAGTTTAGTGTTTCTTTTAGGTTTTTATCTCTAGTCCATAACATTTCAGAGATACATTTTGCTCTATTTGATTTGAAGACTGTAGTTACAAGTTACTCTTCATTTTAATACTTCAATATGAGATAAATTCCAAATATTGCTTTTGCTTGATTAAAAACATTGTATCCCAATGATTTTGGGACATTTTGATATTGAGACACTGTCTCAAAGCCAAAAGTTTAGAGGATATTCAAGGCTTTGTATCAGTTTGGTGTGAAATACTTTGTCTGCAGTTTTGGGAATTTTTATTAGTTGCATTTCAGCGCCTGTATTTTTGAATTCCAAATTGAAATCCAATCATTTTTAATTATAACTTTTAAAGGAAAGAGAAGAGGACTCCTATAATCTCTATATAAGACTAGGCACTTAAAAAAATTAGAATTATTTAGAGAGAAAACTGAATTATCATAATTTCATTCCAAACTGGAAACAAATAAAACTGGAGATGCAGCGTTGTCAGATGAAAAACCTCGTAGCTCTTGTTTGGGGGATTTTCAGCAGGGATGCGTACCTTCTTCCATCACTTATCTCACTAAGATGCACCAAAAGCCACTTCATGTGTTTGTATTAAACTTCTCAGCATAAGTTAGAGAATAAGGTGAAGTGTGAATATTGATTACAGAGAAATGAGGGAGGAAATGTATTCATAAAGACTCTCGCAGTTCCACAGCACAATGACATGCTGTGTCAATGCTGGACATCATTGTCCACATGAGCAAAGGGGAAAAAATATCCAGAGGTCAGAGGTCAGTGAGATCCAGGGCCTTTTGAATTCAGATATTTTGTGAATTTGACAGCCCTTTCAAATATGCTGTGTCCATTCCTTTCTCACAATAGCTGTTTTTTTTTTGTTGTTTTTTTTTTTTTTGTTTTTTTTTCCACCACATTGCTTTTACTGCTGCTGACATGCTTTGTTTACTGCATATCCAGAGTACAGATCTCTGGTGCAGATCTACATCTTTTACACCTACATTCTGTAAGAATATGACATAAACACATGTATGTTTTGGGTGCATTCTTCTGTTACATCTGTAAAAGTATCAGCAGGTTACTACAGCTGTGTTGTTGATGTTAAACTCTGTGCCAACAGCTGACATTTCACATTTCCCAATTTAGAATAAGCTGGAGATAAAAGGTCAGGGCCTTTATGTTCTTATGGTATTCCTGTATCAAAAAAGAGCAAATTTCTAGGACGAGAAGTTGGTTGAATTAGATTCAAGGGTTTAGATAAAAGAGATATTATGTATTGATGTTTTATTTCTGAAACATACAGCCACATATAGGGCCACAGATGGCGAAATGAGTCTCCATGTTTGACCTTTACTGATCTGTCGCGACTGAACAGGCTCATGGGCCTTTATGTTGCGTGACATTTAAATGTCAGACAAATCCAGGAAATAGTTTGGCACCTTTTGGGAAGGAGGGTGGAAAAGTTCACCTTCTCAAGTAAGAGCAAGCTCGTGCCCCTAAGTCCATGCTGACGTGCCCTTGAGCATGAAGCCCAAAGAAAGTTATATTTTTACAAGCTCTGGAGGAGCTTTGGAAGGATGGAGATAAAAGAATTTTGCTGCAAGAATCCATAAAGTATCTCATAGTTGTGGTATTCACAGTAATTGTCTAAAAATAGTGAATTTTCAGTTCCCAGCTTATTTTATTTGAAAAAAAAAAGTAAAAATACTATTAAAAAATACATGACTAATTGGTAAAATAGAGTACATGCACTTATACAAATCTGAGTTCAATGAAAGCCTGAGTGTAATGAAAGCCAATTATTATTGATGATCAGGTAGATTATGATGATTGTTAGGCAATACTTCATGTAGCACTTCTAAGTCATGTACTAGTTTTGGTCCTTATCCAGCTTAACAGAAAATAAAATGCTAAATATGATCAACAGGAGGGCGCTCTGTCGCTGCAGAGCTGTTTGATTACAGTTGCACCAATCTCCTGAGATTAAAAATGCAATAAAAGTGGAAAAGGAGATGTCATGTCTTCAAAATACAAACACAAAAGATGTTCTGTCAAGTTAATATTTTGAATTTTTTCATTGCAAAACCTGTAGGTTTGTAGTAGATGTAAAGCAAAGCAGTCTAATTTAACTAATAGTTTCTAATCAAACTATGAGCAATAAAGGTATACAGGTCAAATTTGACCTTTCAACTAAATCTCTGGTTTAATTTTGGAAATTTATATTTAATTCAGTATCCTTATTGCCATTATGCAAGCACAATGAAATTGCATTTGTAACACTGTAAGTTGATATCAGCAGTACATACAGTACAAGATGCATACATACATTATACACATGTAAAAAGCAATATAAAAATAAAGTACTGTTATAAAGCAGCTGCATATTCTTACAATGTTTTCAATACAATATAGAAAGAAATATAGGACAGAATAGAACAGAATAAATCAAACAGTTTATGGTAAATAAATCAGGGTATCACATATAATGTCACAAAGAGCTTTACAGGCCCACACACACACATTAATGGCTCCAAACAAGCACAACCTCACTAAAGAGACAAGAAAACCCTCCCCTAAAAACCAAGTCAAAAAAAAAAAAAAAAAAAAAAAAAAAAAAGAAGTAATAAGTGTCATAGCTGAGGATGCAGACAAATTACAAATAGAAAACAAAGAAGTAACAATAGAAAAGATAAAGAATACAGCAAGTTATTGATGATCCAGTAAGAGTCAAGTCCATAAAGATGTTGTGGAATTGAAATAATAAAAGTCGGTGAAATGGTCGTGTGAGGAGAGCACCATGGAGTCTGTTGAAAGCATCAAATGACACATTCATACGTCTATACAGTCTTCTTCCTATTTTTCTCCGTCCATGCTTACACACTTGTCCATGGCATTGGACTTTGCACATTGCACAAGAGTGTATTGCTCACTATTTGTAGAAAATATGGCTAAACATGTGTTATATAGGCTGTATGCATAAACCTGTATACTATGTGAAGCTGTTGTATTTTATTTTATGACATGAACTCATTAAATGTTTTTCACTTGCACTTTGCAGGCTCCAAAGGCAATTTATTCGCAATGTATTTTGAAGGTCGTCACCGGAAGTCTTATTTTTTTCTATGTCCATGTGGCTTTACATTGACTCCTTCTCTCATCAGACACCGGTATCAGCTTTCCGCAGAGCGCTGTGTGTATGTGTGTGTGTGTCTGTGTGTATTTGTGTGTGGGTGTCTCATATTTCCTGTAATCAGCAGGGTTTGGGTTTGAATCCTGGCGGGTTTAGTGGTTCCTCACACACTTTTCCTCCAGCTCCTCTCTGCTATGGATGATGCGGATTNGTAATCAGCAGGGTTTGGGTTTGAATCCTGGCGGGTTTAGTGGTTCTTCACACACTTTTCCTCCAGCTCCTCTCTGCTATGGATGATGCGGATTGCGGTCCAGGAGTTGACGTCCTGCTCCGGGAGGTGATGATGTTTCTCCCCGCTCCTGTGGCCGTACCGAAACTTCGCGATGTTTAAAAAATGATGATTTTGCTTTTCCCGAAACTCTGTGCATCCAGCCGTGGAACTACCGATCTTCATCTAATTTATTATTATTACACAGGACATCATCCACGCCGCGGGAGGATTTAAAGTTTAATTTCTGCAATGATCCGACACTGTTAAAGTGATAGAAACCTCCAAAGAATCAACGTCGCAACACATGATGGCAAATAACAACGACCTACAAGTGAGTTTACGACTTTAATTATGCATATTTGATAATTTTCATAGTTTAGATTAGATTTAGTAAAACTGTAGAATAATCAAGTGAGGACATCATCTGAGCTGTACAATTTTGTTGTCAGTGGTTCTCAAACTGAGTCACGAGTACCACCATTCGTACTTGGAGCATTCTAATGATATTTAATTGAAATCTCTTCTAGAGCTTTATAGAGAATTAAACACACAACACACCAAACTTCTCGGAGAGGCTTTATTTTTCATACTTGTACTCTGGCACCATCACTTGCTGTCTAATGCTGCGTTCGTATAAATACCAGAAATTGGAATTTCCGACTTTCAACTAGGAAAAGCCAAAGAAAGCTGCTCCTCAAGTCAGAATTCTGAGTCGGAAAGTCAGTCAGGCTTTCCCAACCCGGAGTTCAGATCGACATCCTTTCAATATGGCTGCTCACACCATCAACAGTAATTTCTCTATTTATAAATTAATGTTTAGAAGCATTTTATTTAAATTAATCAGAACAGAGACAGCAACAAGTTAAACATATACAGGTATGTTTAACTTGTTATTTATAACATTGGTAATGCAGTAGCTGTTTTGCAAAGGTAAATACCTGTACCTAAAAACAAACCTTAAAACGTAGCTTGTTTTGGTCTGACAAAACAAAGAAAAGTTTTCATGTTGTCTCCTGCTTAGTTTGCTCAAACGCATGGTCTTCATAAATGACATAATTCTGTGTTACGGCTTTCTAGTTTTGAGGTACAATAAATGCAGCATAAGGCACCAGGAAGTAACCCTTGTGATGTCATAGAGCTCAGTTTCCCTGACTTTACATGTCTCTCTCTGCAGTCATAAAAGCCTTTATACAAATATTTTCATGCTGAATGATCCCCAAAACCAACAAACCCTTTAGGAAATTGTTTGGTTTTTTTTTCATGCTCATACTCAACAGTTCAGAAACAGACAGACTGTTTAGACTGAAGAGGAGGTTACGCATGTTTTATGTTCATGAAGAAATCTGGTTCCTCTACGAGGTTTTTGGAATGGAAAACCATTTCATGAAGCTCTCGGTGCATGGTTCTTGTGCTGATGTTGATCCAGATGCAGTTTGGAACCCTGTACTGAGCGATGCAACAGTGGATCGGCCATTTTTACACACAATAATACGCTTCTTGACTGACTTCATAATTACAGCACTTACAGTTGATCGGAGTTCATCTGGCAGAGCAGAAATTTCACAAACCGACTTGTGGCAAAGGTGGCGTCCTACGACAGCGACACGTTTAACTTTGCTACGACCCATTCTGCTGCCAACATTTGTCTATGGAGATTGCATGACTGTGTGCTTGATTTTATGCACCTGTGTATGGCTGAAACACCTGAACTCAGTGATTAGGAGGGTGTCCACATACTTTTGGCCATGAAGCATATCTGTGTACGTCCCTGGTGTGACCTTTAGACAGCGATCCACATTTCCAAACTACCAACAAACCTCATAAAATTGACTTACAGTGTAACCGTGCATACTATTGTGTGTACTCTAAGTAGTGTGCTCTCCACTACAGCCTTTACATAGGTTAGATTTCAGAAACGAGCCTTTTTCTCTTGTGGTCAGCTGACTCGTGATGAGGTAGTCGCCCTCAGGTGTAGCTGGGCAAGTCGTGGAATGGTGTCACGGTGTCGGAACCACAGGTCTCATTTAGAGGGTATAGGGTTACAGATACCCTGGTGTTCAACCTGTCCCAGCTCAGGACACAGGAGGGAAATATTAAAAATTAAAGGGTAGTTCAGCTGAACTCATGCCAGGAGGAGGCACGTCACGTTACATTAATAACCTTTTGGACGAGGTTAAACCATTACAGAGAGCATGGGAAGATAGGTCAATACTTAAACTGGGTACACATCCACCAATGAAATAATTATATTTTATTACAAGAAACTGGTTGAATTGAAATATAACTACAGATCACTCACATTTCCTGGACAGACAAGCCAACACACACCATGTGGAAACTTTAACACGTGTGGGTTTATGCTCAGCACAATCATTCCTTCAAGCGTGTGTGAAGCCTTCATTAATTTTCTCATTTCCTCAGAATTCAGCTTACTCAAAGCTGTTTTTATGCTCTGACCTGTTGAATTATTTGTTGTGAGTGAAAACTGGCTCCTTGTTGACATTTAGCAGTTTGTATTTCCATGAAGCTGCCTTCAGTTTCCTGGAAAGCAGCACTCAGCCTGCGGGTTGTAATGAGGGCACCAAGAGAAACTGTTAACATGGGTCATAATGCCCAATAACATCCTGCACTGGAGCATATGAGAGCCTTTTTATTTGGGACTCCGGCCTTACAGGTATCTGCCATTTCCAAAAGGCCTCATATCGTAAATTATTTAACAGCACAGAATCAAAGGAAATAAAGATGCAGGTAACCTCAACTCCCTGATGAAGACCGTAATCTGTATTCTGTTTGGTAGCCTGGATGCTAAACTGTAAGATACTAAAAGTGATATGTATTGCTCGAACGGATGAATTTTGGGAAAAAAATGATCATGTTAACCAGATTATCCAGAATATTTATGCTGATTTACTGTATTTAAAACAACAGGTTGATCATTAAATGACCCTTATATAGTGGAGGATAATTATTGCATCTTCATATTAGTTCTGATACAAATGCTGATATCAGAAACACCAAAGATTTTTTTTTTTTTTAACCAAGATTACTGAAAAACGTAAGAACTGATTTTTATGAAACTTGATAGAATGATGATGGAAAGAATCAATTAAATTTTGGAGCTGATTTGGCTCCAGGGGAAGATACCAGATTTAAAAAAAAAAAGATTAATTAACATTGCGAGATAGGTCATTTTTTTAAAAATATCTGTCAATTTCTTCAAAAGTCACTAATCTCAATTAAAAAAAAAAAAAAANTAAAAAAAAAAAAAAATCAGGCATATTCATCCAGTGATAGACTGTCAGTAAGTCTAGCTAAAATATATACTTGGACAAGGAATTAATGGAATTGCTGTACAGTAACAAACAGGACCAGAAGCATTTAACAACCGCTGATGTGTAGCTGATGCTGATGCTGATTTAGCAGCACGTAAATGATGTATCTGTTGACATATTTTTAATAGTTACAGAGATGTATTCAGAATGACATTATGCTTATTATAGTTGTTTCGTTCTCATTAGGGGTCAGTATTACTACAACAAGACAAATTGTGTCTAGGCGTGTTCAGCCTTGGTGGAGGTATGAGCCCCTCTAGTTATCGCTTGATATACAGTAGATATTGCTCACCAATACACTGCATGTTCCTAATAGATTTTCCTGGTTTATGAGTAGGATATAAAACGTTATAGCATTCTGTGGCCCTGAACTGTAGATAATACATTTAAAGGTTTATGGCCTCTACATCTGTAACACTGTGATGATAGCCTGAGCTGTAATTGAGCAATTTCTTGCTGGTCTGATACTTTCAGCCTGTGAAGGGTTCAGTCATCATTAGAGAGGCCAGCAGACAGGCAGCCAGCGACGGCTGATTGAGATGGAGGGGAAACGTCGGTAACCATGATGGGCTGAAGCTGTCAGACAGGATCAAGGTGCGGCGGCCACTTGATCACTCTTTTTTTTGTTTGTCCCCTTTATTTCTTGTGAATGCCTCATCAAGGCTGTATTGTGGCCAGCACTCAGCCTTCCTGCTGGGCTCCTCAAGGAAAACAGCCATAGATGACCCTGCCTTCCTCCCCTTCCTCCTTCTGCTGCTCCCTTTCAAACACATTATTCATATCACCCAGTCCATCAGCGGAACTCTGTTTCTCACTTAACACTTAGTGCTTTTTCTTCTCTTGTTTGCTCATTCCTCATTAATGTACACTGCTCCTACACTCACTGACTTATAGTCTTTATCTGTTGGCCCTCCTTCTCCTCCTCCTCCTCCTCCTTTAGATTATTTTAAGGAATGTAAATCAAGCCTCCTTCTAAGGATATGCTCTCTGCTCTGAGCTGATAACAGAGGCCTACATTTTGAGCTAGCTATACGTCGCTGTGGCCGCCCTCTCATGAATTCTTTATTGCTGTTGGTTTATCAGTGCTGCAGCTTTTCAGGTCAAAGGAGGTACTGGTGCTCCTTTTCTCCTCATTGCTAAGGGGAGCAAACACTTTTAAGCTCTCCAACAAGATACTTTTTTTATTGATCCTCCAAGAAAGTGGAAGCAACTCGCTCCATTTCTTTAATGGATTCAGAAAACTTTTGATCACCGCACACACACGGAAGCACTCCTATCTGTTTATGGCCTCACCTGCACATTAAAAAAAAAAAAAAATCTTACAAAAAAGCAAATACACAGTGCTGCAGTTTGACGAAATCATGCACACACTCATAATAATGTGTGTCCAGCTGTCACTGCTATGGATAATAGGATTAGGGGACTGTAGAGTTTTCTATGTCTCTGACCTGCTATGAAGGCTGCATTACTACCATACACACACAAGCTCACACACTTACTTACACACATAACCCCCACCCCACGATCCAGTCTCCCCTTGACTCAATCCAGGATTACAATGTCTGCAGAAATCTATCTCTGTCAGACACGCTAATTTACAGGACTCTAACTGCTGCTTCACTGCTTTGACACAAAGACAGCATGGCTGTATTTTGATGAGGCATCTTAATGGCACAGGTCAATAAAAACAACGGGGGATTTTATCCCTGCGATAGGTTGTTAGGGTGCAGTTACTAGCCCCAAGGAAGAATACTAATAGCTCAAATGCCAGTAAAGTAAAGCCCCACAGCCTAAAATTCAACAACATATCTATCTCTGTGTTTCTGTACCAGCCGAACATCACTCCCCCTCACCCTTCACCAAGTTCATTCCCATTCAGCTGACCAGTCTGATCACCCACTGCTGGCCGAGACTTCAGAGGCTTAGTTATGGCTGCTATCGAGAGAAAGAATGAAATGAAGAAAGAACGATGATGGGGAGGAAGGATCGAAGCTCTGCTAGTTAGACTTGAATCTGGTTCTGCAACCAGGCTCAGTTTGGTTTGGGTTTTTTTTTCTAAGCTGGTTGTGTGAGTGCTTTTAGTGCATGGTGGGGCTTTAAGGGATTGCGGTATTATGGGATTGAAGAATGTGTTGCAAAGAAGGACAAGTTAGAGTAATGGAGCAACATTTTGTAAATTCAATCTGGGACCTGATGATTCTCTGAGTGACTCAGCAACAGGAAGTTCACAGAAGATGGGAGTCATTTTGGAGCCATTCATGTGCCTCAGAGCTGAGCATCGATTGGCTGCTTTGTGAAGCCATTTGGCATTGAGCTTGTGAAATAAGTTTTGTGTATATAACTCACATAACACTGTGATAAGGGAGAAAAGAAAAGGGTCACATACTGCATATAGGAACAATAGAATAGAAGTAGAGCTGTGATATTGACAAAATTAAATGCCTTGCTATTTTTGACTGTGTCTTCATATCGATAACAACATTACAGCATTTAATAGAATTTTTTTTTTCTATTGCTGGCAATAATCCCTTTTAGTCCTGACACTGCAGCAGCAACTGGAAAGGTTAATGTTGTTACTCACATCTGTTGACTTGCTGGTCCAGAGAAGAACCTAGTAAATGTTGCTGCCGATCCAGATCCAGGAATTTTTAAAAGTAATTTCTCAACATTGTGAGCCAGTCTTTTTTTCTAGTATTCTTGTCATTTGAGTACACCAATCGCAAAGAAAAAAGCAGGCGTATTTATCCCATGATAGACAAATTGCATCTAGATATCTATCAATAGATGCAATTTGGTCTGGTTCCAGAGAAGGATTTGGTGGCAGACTAAAATATATGCTTGGACAGCATTGTGGTATTGGAAAAAAATAGGGCAAAAACATGCAGCAATCACCAATGGGAATCTTATATAATGCTGATTCAGTAGCAGGCAAACTGTTTTAAACATTAGGCACAAAGAAAGATCCATGAAAATACTCATTTATTAAACCTGTTTCTCATTTGGTCAGTATATTTTTAAAACAACACAGATTTTGTCGAGGCTTGTTCGACCTTGGTGGAGGTATGCGCTCTAATGAGTTTTGCATAATGGTATACAAAACAGAAACCAATAAGGTGTGCACACCCTGTTTAGAAACTGAAACAGAGAGGAGCAGAGATAAAGAGGAACCTGGCCTGTGTGACCTGATTGTGGTTACAGTACCTGAGGCATTTGAGATGAGTTATTCTCGCCACCGTGCTAAGGTCATGTGATAGCCTCACAGTGTTGGGTGTAAGGGAAGCGCAGATCTGAGGCTTCATGGGAGCTGCAGCCTGCTCTGCCGTGATGCCGCCCTTAACAGTGGACTGTCTGTTCTGTCAGCCCAGGGGCCATAAATGTGAGACACAGGGAAGAAAAAAAACAGCTATTACTGCTGGTCTGAGAGTCCAAAAGTAGAGAGAGAGAAACAGAGAGGGAGACGACTACAAAGAACATCACTACTCTTGAAAATGTAACTCAAACTGCAGCCATTGTTGCTGGAAAGTCTCTGGGGCTGAACTGCTGGAACAGCGAGATTGTGACGCACAAATAGCAGCCAGGTGCCATTGTGAGTCTTGCTCTTTTTCTCTGCCGACAACAATGTGTGCAGGAGATTAAGAGAGCTACAACTGCAGGGGTATAAATAGTTTCAAATGAATAAGATGCAGCATCTACAGGGGAAGAGAGGTAGGGAGAGAGGCAGAGAAAAGAGGACAGTATGAGGAGAAGTGAGCTTCTTTTTGGCTCAGAAAAAGACATGCAGCCCATTCTATTAATTAGCTGGCAATTTAAGATTCAGCCTCATGTTTGAAAAGGACCCCACGTCACTTTTCTATAAAAGTAGCCCCGTCAATTTCATTACGTGGGACCTAACAACACATTGACAGCAAAGGCACACACAAGTTTACGGGTTCTGACGTTAGATATTTTGGCTTACAATGTGCAGACCAATCATGCGAGTCCAGGAAGTGATGCTTTAAATTCTGAGCTTAGATCACACATCTTTTATGAATGGTAAAATGTTTGGAAATTGGGCTGATGCAGAAATTAGAGCGCTGCTCTTTGAAGTCGAGACTAGCAGGCAGCGAAGCGGCACCAGGACAGACGCAGTTGCATAACTGGCGCTGGACATGTTGCTGTAAACAATTTCTCACCTTGTGCTTTATACGTAACTTCCTGCATTGCCCAGACTCACCTGAAGATGCCAAATATCTATGAGATTTTCTCCTATATCTGTAAAGGTCCTGGCATGTTTGAACAGAGCCTTTATGATAATAATAATAATAGTAGCTTTTATTTATATAGCACTTTTTGTACAGAAACGTATCCCAAAGTGCTTTATAAGACATGAAGAGTGTAAAAATCAGAACAAGCATAATAAATGTATGTTTAAATGTTTATAGCACTTTACAAGGAGACATATGTTTGAATGGCCAAAAACAGCACTTTAACAGATAGGTGATGCCAGCAGTTTAGCAGGTTCCATGTCTGGAAGGGCTTAAGTGGCTGGTTTTGGGTTCTGAGTGAGTTCACAATTACTCTGTCATCCTTCTGATTGGTCATAGTTAATAAGTTAATAAGTTAAGGAGTTAAGGAGTTTTACAACCACTGTCTTGTTTCCTTCTTTCCTGTGAATCATAGTTTCCTCTGAAGCACTCACAAGCAAGTCCAGTTATCCCCAATTACAAACAAGTAGACATCGAGGAGGTAGCGACTACACCATGGTGTTTGAATGAATGAATCATGAATTTTCATAGCATAGATCACATAGACCTAGTCTCAGGTGGTTCAGAGGTCCTCCCTGTTGTCTATAATATGGCCATGATGTGCCTTGTTTTCTCTTCACCATTGTAAAAATTATTGCTCAAACCCAACAAACCAGCCCGCACGCACAGCTCGAGTTTTGTTAGTTCAATTACCATCAGGACTACAGGAAAGAACACCACACAGCCACCACGGCTATATAAGCACCACAGGGCTTACATGGCCGTTGGAGGAGCAGCACAGTGTATGTTTGGCTGTCAGACTGAGACATCAGACCTCCATAATTTGCACCGTGCTATAGTACAATAGCTTTCCTGCTTCATGACTCCCTTCCAGTAAAACTGAAATCTGTAAAATATTTTGCTTAAATTACTGTGGTGAAACATGCTGGCTGTGTATTAATATTCAGTCTTGTTTGTCTGTCTGTTTTGTTTGTTTTTTTTCATCTTGATGTAAAGCAGTTTGAATTACCTCTGTCTGCATAGTGTATACAGATAAACTTGCCTTTCCTTGCCTTGTTTGAGCAGCAGCTTGCTATACCTTCCATTCAGTGATGTCAGTGAAGTTTGTTCAAACTAGAACCTTTCACAGGAAGAGATGTATTACCTGCTACTTTATTAGCTTCACCATTGGAGATCCAGTCAGAAAGCAGTTGTGTTTATACTTTTTCAGAATGCCGGCACTTGAAGGTGGGGCAAAAAGCCTGTCATCACACAGAGGGGAGGGTGTGTGTGTGTGCGTGTGTNGTGTGTGTGTGTGTGTGTGTGTGTGTGTGTGTGTGTGTGTGGTGTGTGTGTGTGTCTGACTATCTCTTTGTAATCTCAGCACAATCATATAAATAGGGATGATGGCACCACTTTCACTTAACAGAGGGCAGGGGTTATTGGGAAATTCTGTGTGTTTTTGTGATCTCAATGCAGTTATAAAGAGGATACAAATGGGGATAATGGCACACGCTTTCACTTTCATTTATATCCTCTGATGTAGTGTTGTTTACTCTCAGAAAGGGGTTCCAAAACTATTTGACTATCCCACGGATACTTCAGAGAAACATTGGAAGGCCTTTAAATGTTAAATGTTAATTACACAGTAGCAAACATGATGAATCTGGCTGCTCCATGTTTGTTGTAGTTTAAAGGACCATACCACCCATTTTGCATGTTTGAGCCTAATATATTCAGTTTTCATACATGTTATGTTACTGACAATCATTTCCCAAAGGATAAAACTGTATTTCAGCTTTTCTGATATTTTCAAAATCTCTTAATCTTTCAAAATCAAATATTCAAGCGATACACACACCTTAAAAATCAATGTTTTGCCTGCTAATAGTTACACAGCCTTATGAAGTCATGTCATTTAAATTTTTCGATAAACACAGGTCTTCTTTTGGGACTATATTCCCTGATGGAGACATACATTCACTCTGCGTTTTTTTATTGCACTAAAATTAAGAAACTTCAAAAAAAACCTGAATATACGTCTTGTTCGCAATGATGGAATACCTATCCCAAGAACATTTCAAGTATCAACAACTTGATTTTAATAGCGTACCAGAATGAACTGAAACTAATGATGGTCTGGAAGGTAGAAAAAACATTTTTAATTCGCCGTTCCAGTAGTATGCTTTGGGAAATGATTGTCAGTAACTTACATGTATGAAAATTGAATATATTAGGCTCAAACATACAAAATGGGTGGTATGTTCTTTAACCCAGTTTGAACTAATATCTACATTAATACCTCTCATTGCCATAGAAAACCGCAATACAGAAACTTATGGATTTCAGTTTTAAACACTAGTTTGTATCTAAGTCTGAATATAGCTGTTAAAAATTAATGTCCCCAGCAGGGTAGCTTGGATATATGGAAGTAGCTGAATGAATTAAAAACCCATCACTATGTTGTTGTCTATAAGCTGCTGTGACCTTAAAGCATGTTGCTTTCACTAATGTGCTTTTCTTCTATTCATCATTTTCATTAGCCATTGTAAGTTGTGAAATGAACACAAATCTGTAAATATATATGGCGTTTGTGTGTATTTCCTCTTCTTGTCCTGTGTTTATCGTAATCAACAGCATCAGCAAAGACGGATAATCATCTGCATTATAGAATGGACCTCTTATCCCACTCAACCCTTCTGCCGTAATCATTTTAATCTGCTTTCCATGTCCATTAACATCATGTCTGCTCAACCATTCCATTACATAGCGGGGCTCTTTCTGCTCTGTGTCCTCTCCTGACCGCCTGGTGATTGGGAGCATATTCCAAATCGAATAAAGCTGGAAGGTGACCTGATATCTGCTGGAGTCAGAAGAAACATAGATGGAGGAAATCTTGATAATTGCAGATTTGTAGTCAGTTTTTTTTTTTTTAGTTAAATCTCCTGTGGACATCCCTGCATGATTTAAGCAACATCAGATCTGGATTTGTCCCAGTGAGTGGGGGATATCATACACGGATTAAATCCTGCAGAAGTTGTAACTCATTCATGTCTCTACATCCTCTCTCAAATTTAATTTTGCCCAATGTCTTTCCTATCTCTTTCTCATATATATAGGACATACTGTATAATGAGACCTATTGGTGCAGCATGCAGGGTGTTCACTCTGCTCCAACAGATTTCAACCACCCTGTTGTGAAATTGCTCCTTGTTTTGTATCTGGCACTGTCTCGAAGCAGCGTGAGAGTCCATATGTGTGTGTTTGCAGTTAAAAAAAAAAAAAAGGAAGTCAAGCTGCTGCAGGGTTCTTAGTCAGACGCCATCTCTAACTCGCATTATAATCATGACAGCTTCCTGCTGGCGTGTAATTAGAATAAGGATGTGTAGGATTTTCTGTTAAATGGGTGCTGAGATGGTTGAATGGCTGCAGAATGGGGAAATAGGATGAGCTCAGCCACCTCAACGACAACATGAACTCCCATAAAAAAGCAGAGTTTTGGAAAGTCTCAAAAATCGTGGGAATAAAATGAAAAACCTGAATCTGTTGATCCTTTCTCTGCATATTATGTTGTAGGTGAAAATGTTTAAACCACTCAGTAAATCCTTCTGGCTCACAGAGCACTTATCCTGCGTAGAGAAAGTAAGATATGCACTCTTACAAAAGTACTTGAGGAGCTGCTTCAGGAGACAGTTGATGAGTTCTGAGACTGAAAATTGAAAGATGTCGTGCCAGGCAACACACCGGTAACACTCGATACATGAGTCAGACCTTTTATTCCATTTCATCAGAGGGCCAAAGGGACTTTTCTGCTGCAAATAATGCAAATTACTATGCGCAGAGTCCACCATCGCTCCTTTTTTTTTGTAGAAGCAAATGGACTACCTTTGGAGAAATGTAACCTCTAACCTGAAACCCTTTCAGCAGGAATAATGACAATCAAACGATGCTTGGTATAATCATGACAGCTGAGTCTGAGGCTCAGTCAGGAGGCCAGAGGTTTGGATCCTAAACCCCTGCACACTACAGGATAACATGTGCCTATACTGTGCATGGTGAGCGGCAAATTCAAATCTTTAAATCAGCCATCATGGCCTATTTGAGGTTGTAATTTGGTTTTACACCACTTAAATCCAAAAGTGTTAATACCTGCTCAGAATGCCCACACTCAAAAGCCTGGCGCCATAGAGAGGGGAGGGATTGTCAGCAGGAATTCCGCGTCTTCTGTGTGTCTTTATAATCTGGACTTGTTGAGTCATACACACACTTTGACTTTCCTTTTTGAAGGTTTTCATGGTGTCGCACGTAGTTCTCAGCACAGACTTTAACAGATGTAGAGAAGACAGAGAAATCAAGACTCTACCTACTTTCACACCTCAACACACCTGGCCAATTGCTGCCTGAAGTGGGCGTGGCTATCGGCTTGTCCTTTTCAGAAAGTTATAAATGTGGTTTGACGCTTACTGATGTCTTTAGTGTGTTTTCAGCTTTTATATCACATCTATATTAGGGCTGTCACTATCAGATTTTCACTCTGCCATTATTGTGGCCAAAAGAATTCACGATAACGATATTATCGTGATATCTATAGAAAATCTGAAAAAAAATAACAATGCTATCAGTCAAATTCATCTTTAACTTTATTTATTGTGCATTTTGTCTCTTTTTTTGGCAAATTAATTGCACGGTATGAGTGTAGGGAGGTGGAGAGAGTCTGTAACAAAAGCTACAAAAAGAGCAATTCTACTGAATGGATCGTGTAAAGGAACCAGGTGAACTGATGAACAAAAGATCCACAAATCTAACAAATAACCAGGAGAGAGAAAATCCTGTCAAGTCCAATGCCATGATAACTTAGCTTTAACAACACAATGAGACCTTCATGGGACATTTCCCATTTCAGGGCTAGCAAGCTCTTTACCATGGAGAAATCTGCAGAATGATGGAGGTGCAGGTGGTGAACAGGGTGGTGGTATCACCCTCTTTTGCGGTTGCTGTCGATCAGCATTTCCTGCAGATTGGGCCGTCTACCAACACCCTGTCTCTTTTACTGAACCCAAAAACCTCCCGCACTGGTGAGCTAACTTTTTTCGGGTAGAGTGTCTCGCTCTCATCTGTCATCTCCTTACACAGGATTTTGCACGGCAGTAGTAGTCACACACTGTGGTAGTAGCTACTTTAGCTAGCTAGCTAGTTACTTTCCGTTCCATACTTTCCGTTTCTTTCAGTACTAAGGACTGAAAGAAACGGAAATGATTTAAGAGACACTTGATTATTTACAATATTATACGTGTATTCAACATGATATCAATATTTAATTTTTTAAATATCACGGTTATTGTCACTGGTACATTGCGACACCCCTACCCTACTTTATAAAACTTACATCTTCAGCGTGTTCTATCACTTTTACTCCATTACGCCTGCTTTGCTTGATGGATTCCTCCCCCTCAAAAAATTAGGAGAGATAAAATCCAGGGCATGACCGTGGATAAAGCGGTGATGAGTGTACAGCCACGAAGTGCCTCAGTAGTTCTTCTCTGAGTAACACCCTCATACAGGATGACTGTTGTAGGTCAACTACTTTATTTTGCAGGTGATGCTTAGATGAGTGTTCACAGATAAGTGGGGGCTGAGTATGCTGGACCTGTCTTCAAAATTCTACTTTTACGTTGCCTCAGAAGCTTTCTCCCCTCTCATTTTTCTCAGTCTTCCGTTACATGCATGATAGAAGCAGATTAAGTATGTGGACTGCAGAGATTTTCTCGTGGCTTTAGTCCTCGTTAGGCTGAACAGAGCCGCTATTTGTCGCAGCGGAGTTCAACAATGAACAAAGCCGGGAACACAAACACATAAGCATTTGCTGAAGTCTCTTGAGAAGATCGACCCTTCCACAAAGATGCCATTCATTCTGATCTGCTCCTCCCAGCTGCAGAACTGGAACACACACACACACACACACACCGCCTCAGACACACACACACCACGCGTGCACGTAGACAGATGTGCACTCCAACACACACATTCTCACTTAACCATCAGCACAGACTTTCTCCTGTTTACCCAGACTGGGAGTATCGTCTCCTCTCACACAAATCACTGCAGATAAGCTGAAAACCGAAGCAGCAGAGAATCCTGTACCCTTGCATGGCAGATATGCGTACAGCAATGTGGCAGTGTAACATGGCAATGGGAGATTTAGCAAAACAAAAGGAATATGTAGGATTTTGGGGGGGATTAACAAGCAGCATACAGAGTCCAAGGTGCACTGTGTAAATGTAAATTCCTTCATAGTGGGTTAGTGTTAAAGAAACACACTAATGAGTTGTTCTGCAGCTGCCAGAATGGCTCGTTGCTGAAGAACCTGGAATTTAGATGCTGTAGGTGAAGTTTGCTTTATGTTGGTTCATAGTTGTGGCAATGCAAGTCTGCCAAAAACTACTGTGTAAAAAAGTTTCTTTGGTTTAACTTTAAAAAAAAAAATGAGGCAACATTTTCCAATCATTTTTTAAAGTTGGGTGAACTACTGGGATTTTTTTTTTTTTTTTTTTTTTTTTTAGTAGGACAAACTCAATAATATATATTTGACTTTAAGGCATAAAATTAAGTCCAGCCTATGTGGAAACAGCCAAGATATTGAATTGAGCAAACTTGATAGTCGTCAACATGAACTACATTAAACATGATTAAAATTTAAGAAAGAAACACTAAGAAATTGAGTTCCATGAACTCATACAAATATATTTTTTAAATTTTGACAAACTCTTGTTTTGTGTGTTTGAATCAAACTCATTCACTTCCCCAAACCCGATTTCTCCTCCCAGTCCAAGGATTGAACCGGTAACCCTTTGGTCACAAGCTTCTGTAACCTTTAAGCCACCGCTGCCTCATTACAGGGAGTACAGACATGCTACATCAGCACTTTCACCAGTTTTATAAATGTTTGTCTGCATTCTGATATTACTCCACAAATATAAATTCAGTTCATGTTAAATACATCAAATGTAAACTTTCTCCTCTGAAGCTCCACAACAAACAGCCCTGGTGTCCCCTCCAAAAAAAAACGACCAATTCGCTTGCATTTAATATCATACATCAGAGTATTTTGTTCAGTTTTATACTGAACTTTTGGCTAACAGTTCAGTATAAAACTGAAAATGAGTAAAAACTGTCAATATTTGCTGACGGTTGGACCCAAACACATAAAACAAAATTTTAAAAAAAAAATGTATGAGTGTATGGAACTCAATTTCATATTGTTTCTTTCTTAAATATTAAGTTTAATGTAGGTCACACGTTGACGACTATCAAGTTTGCTCAACTCAATTTCTTGGCTGTTTCTACATAGGCTGAACTTAATTTTACGACTTAAAGTTAAATATATATTATTGAGTTTGTCCTACTCAAAAATACCAGTAGTTCACCCAACTTATAAAAAATGATTGGAAAATGTTNTGAGTTTGTCCTACTCAAAAATACCAGTAGTTCACCCAACTTATAAAAAATGATTGGAAAATGTTGCATGATTTTTTTAAAGTTAAACCAAAGAAAGTTTTTTTTACATTGCAGGTTTTACTTAGATATGACTTAAATAAATCTAGTTGAAAAGGAAATTTTTTTTTTTTTTTTTTTTTTAATGAATCATACATTTTAACTTTATGTAGTATGGACTAACCCACTGAAGGACTTTTTATAGTGTAGAGCTTTGTAAAATATAAGTTATAATACGAAACAAGGTGTCATAATGTACAAAATAGTAGGCGAGGTGTTGTTTCCCCCCCTCCCCACCCACAGTGGGAGTCGGCTCAGTGAGTGTAACAGTGTCCTGACATGGTGGAATTAACTCAGCAGCATGTAGTACGCAGACGTCCCTCTGATCTTCTGCGATGACATAATGAGGAGCAACATTCTCTCCTGTTAACGCTCTCAGCATCCAGCTGACAACGCCTTAGGGTGCCATTTTATTCATTACAGAGCAGTTAGAGTGCATTAGCGCTGTGTGTTCGTGGGTGGCTGTGTGTGTGTGTGTGTGTGTGNACTCGCCTGTGGTGGCTGCGTTAAAAAATCGGGTTAGGAATTCTCCGGGGATGATGGATGTGTCAGGAACAGGAAGGTAAACTGCTGTCAGTCAGGCTGCAAAAGCTGCTGCAGATGACTGCAACAAAGAAGAGACTCAATCACGTTGTCATTTTTGGAGGCTTTTCTTTGTGTTGTTGTCTCCCACACACACACACACACACACACACACACTCACCCCCCCTTCTTAACCCACATTTTGTCTGCTGCTTGCTAAATGAGACTGTGCAAGACACGAGGATGTGATCAGAATTTCAATTTTCTTCTCCCAAATTTTGCGTTCGCTCATTCACCCCCTGACACACACACACACACACACACACACACACACACACACACACACACATACATTCAGTTGCACTGTGACTTGCCTCCCACTTGCACACACACACTCCACAAAAGTGATGAATGACACTCTCGACTGTATTCTCTCTCTCTCTCTCTCTCTCTCCATATATCAAGTTTATCTGCCTAAACTTCTTAAACTCTTGGTTTTCTTCTTAAACTTCCCCTGAAGTTCCTGTAAATTTAGAAAACAGAACTTGTTTCTCAGAGTATGACAAATAAGTTCTCTATCCACTTGTGTAACACTTTATTGTAGCTATATGATGCTTAGGGGGACATAGTACAACATAGTATGTAATTGCATACATACATCCTTATATTAAATGGAAATAGATGTCATGCATTATTTTATATAGCTTTTGCTGATCCTGCAATATTTGGTATCTTTGAAATCACCAGAATTTAAGTCAAGTTGTCATGCTTTGAAAAATGCTTGGATGCACAAAATACCAACACCTTCTGACACTTGTAACATCTTTAGACCCACGTGCACACAAACATCACACACACACACAACATACACCTCACTCCATGACTTTGTCTTATGCTAGTTAATCCACATCTTCCTTTAATAATAAACATTTTCATCAGTAATGCATTTCTATAATGCCCAATCCCTTTTTCATCCTCCAAAAATACTTTTCTAAGCAATGTCAGGCTTAGCTCAAAAGCTTTATTGAATGATCATTATTTTTGGCAGGAGTACATTATAGATATTAGGATGGAGCTAAGCTGCTACCAAGTTCCATCATTATCATTGCTGCCTGTGAGGTACAGGCGTTAGCGATGGCTGGTAACGGGAGCAGAGAAACGAACATTCCCGCTGCTTCTACCCCAACAAAATGGACTTCATCTCTATTTATAGATCCAGGCAAGCCGAAGTGAGCTGACGGGACATTAAAACTTAATCAAATGGATGGCTCTCAGACAGGAAGAGGCCTGCTACCTGCACTTTGTGACAGAGGAGATGCGTGACGGATTGGCAGGGGGATGTGGAAACAGAAACATTGCAGGTTAAGGTCTCAGAGAGAGGAATGAGGAGAGTGATGAAGACAGTTATGACAGACAGAAAGTTGTTTTGTTTCATGTTCCAGAAGTCACGCAAATGGAAAAGAACAGACTGCTGCATGCTGTAAACTAAAAAGAGACAGCGGAAAATCAGCTGGTCAGGGTCAAAACAATGTGTGAAAGATAATATGTGGCTATGGTTGTAAAAATGCAACCATAGCCATGTCTGCCAGTAGAAATATACAAATAAACATGACCTCCTTCTGCGTTCTCAGCATAATACAGTATGAATGATTAAATGTGTCATGAATGTAGGCCAACATTTCATCATCTGTCTTTCAACCTTCATGAGGCATACCTCATCGGACCCTTCCTAAAATCTTTTTTAATCCTTAAAAACATTCTATCGATCATTTAAAAAAAACAAAACAAAACAACCACAATTTATATTTGTTGAAGTTAAATCCAAAAGGCGAGGCTGAAGCGGCGTTACTGCAGCTTTAAGAGCGATATGATAGATGTGATCTGCTCAGTTCCTGATAATGTGGTCAATATGAGCAGCATCACAAATGCGGTCAGTGACAGTTTCATACTACAGAGAGTTTTAGCTTTGTGTGTATTTTGCTGCTTTATTGCACTATAGTGGACTTGATGATGATGATAATGATGACTTGCCTGTGTCCATAAAGGGACAGACAGTATGGATGCATGGGGGCCGTTTGTGCAGCCACCAGTCCACATCATACAGGAAGCACTAGGAGTCAGAGCTGCTTGGTAAGAGAACATTTGACTATGAGCTCACAGATAAATGCAACATTCTAAGTAAGAGTGAAGTTTGTGTTGTATTTTGGCATAAATGCACGTTATTTCACTTCCTATTCCCCCACGACAGTGAGGTAGAAGAAGAAGAAGAAGAACTGGATGTGTTTTGCAGCTGTGTTTGTCCCTCACCTTCGCTATCTTTTCATTTAGTTTTTAATTTATTTACAAGTTTAAAACAAACGTATTAAAGCCAAACAAAGCCAAACATCATCATTCACAAAAACTCAATCGTATCCCCATTCACTACAAAAAAAAGATAAAATCTTTTTTCTTTTTCTACCTCGTGCAGGAGAGGTAGGAAGCCATAGAGAGAGAGAGACGTCTGCCCAGAACATTCAAACATAACCAATCAAACCCTACCTAAATACAAAAAAAAAAGAACAGCAAAAGAACTACAAGGACCAAAAATGATAAGAAATAACAAATGTATTATTAACAGAATTATCTAACTATAAAGGCAGAAATCTCTGTCTGTCTGTGGCACCAATATCACCAATAGTGTTCCTGAAGTTGAAATTCAGCAGGTTTATTGCTCAGGACCCAAGGACATGCAGTGTTATGTATGAAGTTATCTGGATGAGCGGTTCTTGAATTGAGCTGTGCTGCTAAAAACTAGTCCGCGCGGCAGGATACGCTCAGCATGTGCTCCGGTCCAGTGGCACGGTCTCAACCTGACCCCATACAGCAAACAAAGCTAGCTCACGAGGACGTGCAGAACAACATTATGGCAGGCTGCAGCACACACCATAAAGTCCGGCCCATTCCAAACACACAGGTTTTGAACGGGCACTGCACTAGTAATTGTGGTGATAGTAATGTCAGGTTCAGTTTTTGAAAACTATAAAGAGATGTTGACTGATGAGCTACATCCAAAAATGAATTCCATAAAGTGACACCTCTGTATCCAAAAGAAAATTGAGCCACATTATTAGAACAAAAAGAAAGTTGAAGGTGTTCAGACTGTCTAGTATGGAATAAATTACTGAATTTGTACAAAAGAAATTGAAAGATTCTAGCTACCTGTGAAGACTGAAATAAAATTTTGTAGACAAATATACAAGTTTGTAGAGATAGAGAAAGAGACAGGGAGCCAAAGAAGGCCATCTGCCTCAAAGCGAGGGCTCTGAGGGTCAGCGATCCCAGACTGCCGAGTGTCTGAGTCAGATAATCTCATGACCCATGTGTCACTGACTGACAGGAAGAGGACACAAGTCAGGCAGCAATGAGGCTCTGTGGCGCAACTTCTCTGTAATCGCTGTTCGTGTCTCACAGAGGAGGCGAGCGGCTCCGCTTGTTCTCCTCTGAATTTAGGAAGTTTATGTTTTACATGTTTGTTAGTTTGTTTGTCAGATTACTCAAAAAGTTCAGAACTGATTTTGATGAAAATTGGCAGAAGGCTGGACATGGCTCAGAGAAGAGCCCTCTGACGTTTGGTGCAGATCCAGATCCAGGGAGGGATCCGGGAAGCTTGACCAAGATTACTTAACACGCAATTGATAGGCTGTTTTTCAATATTTTTGTCAATTTCTTCAAAACTATTGCATCAGTCTCAACAAAAACAAAATTCAGGCATATTTATTCCATGATAGGCAATTTCTGGATTAGGATGCAGATTTGTAGGAGTAAAATATCTGCTTGTAAATGCTGTACAGTAACAAATATGGATTAGAGACGTGCAACAGCCACTGTACAGTTCATATGAATTTCTTTCTTTCTTTCTTTCTTTCTTTCTTTCTTTCTTTCTTTCTTTCTTTCTTTCTTTCTTTCTTTCGCTTTCTCATATGGCATACTTTGTAAAGAGTTTATAAGTTGTAAGTAATGCCTTTATTTGTGGTTAATGCAATATTTATTAATACTTCATAAACCAGGAACACCTTTTGGGTTGTTATATCAAGACATTTGTTGAAAAGCAGAGAGTCTAGATGATTTCATGTTTACAAGTTTTGCAGGTTCATAAGAAGATTTTTAATTAACCCGATTCATTCTGATGGTTGCTGGTACAAAAGTCCTGATTATCAAACAATCAACCAATCAACCGTCAATTCCTGTTAAGAGAAAGATCTAACTGTGGATTATTGTTGTTAATATTTTGCCCTTTGACCTCTTGGGTCATCTTATTTTCTCAATTCATCACAGTTTGTCATTACTTCTGTCAGTCTGCTCAAAAATATGCATGTATACGCATACAGTGGAAATATAGGCTCATGTAATACTAAGGGATATATGTACACACAAACATACACACAAACACACACACACACACACACACAAATTGTCTGCTAGTCATTTAATGTGATCACAATACAACAGCATGTCTCTCAGTTTTAGAAACCCAGCAGCAGGAAGCAGAGCAGCTGTGAGCTCCGTCACTTACAAAATGATGTGTGTGTGTGTGTGTGTGTGTGTGTGTGTGTTCCCATGGATGTTTGTGTGTTTATGTGTGTGTCTGTACAGAGTGCAAGACGTATCAGTCTCTATCTGGCAAAGAGCAGAACAGGAAGCAGTGAGGTGGGGCTCAGTCTGTGCTATTCTCTCTTCCTCTCCTCCGCCTCGTTCACTCGCTCTGGATTTGGACTGGCTTTTGATTCCTGGCGGGAAGGACATCCTGGATTTGAGGAGGCAGGAATAGCCCTCTGTGTTGTCTGAGTGGTAGTGGTGCTGGGCGTGTGTGATAGTGTGTGTGTGCGTGTATGTGTGTGGCAGGCACAGAGGGGGGGGAAGGGGTTTGGAAGCAAAGACTGAAGCAAACATGACCAGTGAGGAAGTACTGGAGGACTGGCCAGGGGATCAACCTGCCGACCCCCCTGTGCCCACCGAGCAGGGAGACACGGAGCCTTCGGTAGGCAACCGTGGCCAGGGCAGACCTCAACATGGCCGCCTTCGCTTTGCTGTGCCTGTCTCTTTTCTGCCAGCTTCCTCCTTCACTTCCTGTACAAACATCCAATTTCTGACAGTGAATCCCTCGTGAGTTTTTATTCCTGTCTGCTATTGTGATGCCTCCCTGCCGTGAGCGTGGTCTTACACCTCAGCCCAGATCCTCTTTGTTGTAAATCACCAGGGATTAAAACTGCATTGTGCTGAATAAGAGTGCGTCATAGTACAAACTCTCCCTTCCTGTCACTCACAGTGCTTTGATGCTTTTTCTTCTGCCTTCAGTGGCTGTTGCCCTGCTGCTCACTTTCCTTTGCTGAGAATCTTTATCTCAGGCCTGACTCATCAAACAGGATGTGTTCATGTCTGTGAACCTACGTGTCATTTGTCTTTTTCCACATCTTAAGTAACTGGCAGGTGTATCTAAAAGATGCTAAAGCCATGACATGGAGAGTGACCACATCTGAGAACCTGTGCAACATTTCCTAAAACTAGCGTAAATCCTGAGCTGTGCCATGTGGTTTGGCGGTCTGCTCGGACCACGCCTGGCTGTTGTGCTGTCTTGCTTTGCTGATGGATTGCAGCGTTAATGAGTGTGGAGCTGGAGTTCTGGCCTGGATGTTGCTGGATGGACGCAGAGATGTAAGAACTTGTAATCAGATCTGCTAAGCTGGATGTCTGGCTGCTGCAGTGAAAGACCCGTCATTATCGTCACACGGGGGAGGGGGGCATTCTCGGCATCCACGGCCCATATGGTGTCTCTCTGTGATGTATGTGTGTGTGTGTGTGTGTGTGTGATATGATGAGATCTAATGCAGTGTCACAGTGTTGAATGAATGCATGTCATCTCCGAGCTTTCAAGGCCTTTTCATTGGATTTGCAGAGAATAAAGGCATTTGGTGCTGATGAATATGGAATTTGATGTATTCCAGTCCGACAGCTCTGCAACAAATATCATCTTTGTGAAGCTTAGGATGTTCATTTGTTGTTGAGGCTGTATCAGAGAGGTGGTGAATCAGATCTTTTGTTCAGTCCCTTTACATTTTCACACAGCCAAGGCTTATTGGTGTTTAATGCTCATAAAAACTTTATAAGGACGTTTTGAAACCTGAAGCGTTTTCCCGTTAAGTTTGGTTCATTTGGCCATATATGAACACAGCGATCGAACTTGGATCCACATCAAAACTTTCCATTCTAACTGTGGAGCGGTTCATTTGTGATGTGAACATGATCCGCATCAGTCCCACAACAAGATCTATTGATCTATAGATTGACCTAGCCCCGGAGACGGTTACATGTGGTTAACCCTTAACAACAACTGTGATAAAGTTTGTTTTACATTAGCTGTTGTCACATATATCCTACTTTAAATGCATTGAATGTGAAACAAACTTTAGAGCAGTTAAACTACCTCTTTGATTAACCGTAGACATTGAAGATGATGCTGTGACATGATTGCAACATATTAAACTTAAAGGACCATACCAGACATTTTACGTGTTTGAGCCTAATATATTCAATTTTCATACATGTAACGTTACTGAAAATCATTTCCCAAAGCATACTACTGGAACAGTGAGTTAAAAAATTTTTCCAGACTGCTATTGGTTTCAGTTCATTCTGCTATTAAAATCAACTTGTTGATACTTGAAATGTTCTTGGGATAGGTAATCCATCATCGTGAGCAAGACATGTATTCAGGATTTTTTTTTCAAAGTTATGTAATTTTAGCGTTTAAGCGCAATAAAAAGCATGGAGTGAATGTATGTTTCTACCGGGGAATATAGTCCCAAAAGAAGACCTGTGTTTATTGAAAAATGTTAACGACTGTGACTTCATAATTTTGTGTAACTATTGACAGGCGAAACATTGATTTTTAAGGTGGGTGTATCACTTGAATATTTGATTTTGAAAGATTAGGAGATTTTGCAAAATATCAGGAAAGCTGAAATACAGTTTTATCCTTTGGGAAATGACATGTAAGATAACGTATGAAAATTGAATATATTAGGTTCAAACATGCAAAATGGTCAGTATGGTCCTTTAACACATCTTCAGATGAAGAAGGTTGATATGTGGCTGTACGTGTTCAGTTTACATTTTCCTACTCAGCCATCTGAAGCCAACATGTCTTCTTTACATGATATGAAGCAACATGTTGTTTTCTAGCCCTGCGACAGACTGGCGATCTGTCCAGGGTGTACCCTGCCTCTCGCCCTGTGACCGCTGGATAGGCTTCAGCCCCCCCGTGACCCTCAACAGGACAAACGGGTTTAGAAAATGGATGGATGGATGGATGGATGTTGTTTTCTACACATCTTGAAGTCAGATTCAGCTGCCATTGTTTGTTTGGTATATGGTCCAAATGATGACTATGAGTTGGAAAGAACGCCAATTCCATCTTTGTTCCATGTTATTTAGTTACCCTGGCATAATAAACTTCTTCCTGTTTTGATTTTCTGTCTCCCATTTTCAGACATTTGTGAATTTAGTTGATTAGTCAATTTATTTATGGCAAGTTGTGATCTGTTCTGTTTTAGCTTCAGGCTGTTGTGTCATATAAAGTAATACTATGTACCTGAAGGACATGTACAGTACATTATGAACAGAAATATCAGCACCACCCAATCCTCACGTATGTTGTAGTGGCATTCTGCTCCAAACAGCCTCTTCCTTAGGCATCAACTTCTGCATCTGGCAGGGTCTCTCCTTTGCTCTGAGACTCCAGGTCGTGTCCTTCACAACTCTTAATCATTGTTCCACCGCTGCTAAAGGTCCTTTTTTACTTCTGATAAAGCAATGACATTTCTGTTATATTTTCCTAGATCTTTTTTTTTTTTTTAAATCTGTTTTGCATTTACAGCATTTCTGCCAAACAGTGGGGAATTATTCATCTGCACATCCTCTTAAGATGCAGAGCGCTACAGCAGAGAATTTAGGTCCTCCTTTGTTGATTTGACTTCTCCATTTTGCTTTGGCACCAGAAAAAGTGGTATAAAGCGTGGCTCTCAAATATGCATCAGTTCATCAGCTTTTACTTGTGACACATCTTACAATGTGTCGCCATGGGATACCAGATTCATTAACACAATGGAAGCTTTATCAATGAGCTTCAGTTATCTTGGTGCTGATTTGGCACTTTGCTGTGTAATTTATATGCATTTTTATGAAGTACGCCAATTATCCACATCCAATCCATAGTAAAAAATTGCATGCTCATAGTGAGTGCTATGACGTATATCTGTATGTAAATCTATGTTTGCATGTTTAACCTGTTTTTTCTGTATGTTTTATGGTGCTACAAGCAGACAAGGCCCTGATTGATTTTAGTCTCTGTTAATGCTTTTGTAATCTGCTGTAATCTAGTTAGTGTTGATCAGAAGCAGAGCTGATGTGAGCACTCAGCCCTTTACTCACTTAAGTGCTTCTTCTGTTCTGATGCTTCCTCACGGCATCAGCTCAGCAGATTTCACCTGTTTAGCATTAGCTCCGATCTGTTTTACCCTCCGTTCCTCCCACAGTGCTCCACTGGAGGCTTAGCAGGTTTCATTTGGAGATTTCACCCTTCAGTTCAGTTTTTCTTTCTGTTTCTCAGAATAAATACACCTCTCATCTCTGAGTGAGGACATCCTGTCCAAATTTATCTCTTCTCTACCTTATTGGTGAAGTTTTTTTCTTGACCAGCGCTGGCCAAAAGTATTGCACCACCCTGTATTTTTGTGTAAACTTTTCTTTCTGAGTTAAAATACCACTCCAAACACAACTAAATTTATTTGTTTTAGTATCTGAAAAAAGCCATTAGTTCTTAATAGTGTCAAGTAGGAAGACACTTTTGACATATTGTTAAGATTTGAAGAAGAATACCAATATTATTAACAGAAATTAAATAGGAAGTTAAAATATCTTTGTGGTAGGGTCAGAGCAAATGGTTTCATGTGTTTTCTCTGACTTGTAGAAATATAAGAGTCATATTATCTACTCTGAAATCCAATTTAAGTCTAAAGAATAATTGAATATTCTGAATGAATAATCAACTACTTGTAAAACACCAGTAACTAAATGTTGTTGTGTTTGGAGTGGTACTTGGTAAAGTTTACACAAAAATACAGGGGAATGCAATTTTTTTGACCAGCACTGTAGTAATTTGTGTGCAGCAAGAAGTGATAAGATGCACTGCAGTAAATTCAAATTCTGCTCCATCTTTTGCCTTCACCTCTCAGGGTGATCCAGGTGGGCTGTCAGTGCTCCAGCAGCTCGGCCTGGACCAGAACTCAGATTTCTCCGACTCCAGCGTGCAGCAGCGCCTGGACGAGCACCGTGAGAGGATCCGCAGGGAGATCCGCAAGGAGCTTAAGATCAAGGAAGGGGCGGAGAATCTGCGCAGGGCCACCACCGACAAGAGGAACGCCCAACAGGTGGACTCACAGCTCAGAAGCTCCAAGCGCAAGCTGGAATCCCTCCACGCTCAGCTGCAGGAGTTGGATGCTCACATTGTGGTCAAGGGTGACAATGACAACAAAGGTGCCACAGAGGAGTGTTTTTTGTTTGTTTGTTTTTTTTTGTTTTTGTGTGTGTGGCGCCACTGCATAATGTGATAATTATCCACTTCAGTGCAACTACAACACTATCATCCCTACATACTTGTCTCCTTTTCTAGTTTGTGTGAACTTCCAGGCAGCCACTGGTTTTGTTTAATTACACAACGTTGTGCAAACCTGCTGGATCCATCACAGCAAACCTTTAGGTGCAAAGAAATTATTAACATGGATTATCTTGAAAACTTGTCCTTGCTGGTGCATCCGACCTAGTAGGAAACTCTCCAACATCTGAGACTTTAGGTTCAGTTACTAAATAGTTGTATTTTATACTGAAAAACACACCAAATTTAATAGAAAATCTCCTTAATGGACAAACGGTAAAGCATTTTAAAACTGCACATGTTTGCAACTCCGTTACTGTGTGACTGTGCCACAATGTTCACTTTGGTGGATTTCTATTTTGATTCCATTTTAATCAAGTTTTAAGTTGACACTATTATAGCACTGACATGAATGAAACCAAAAGCTTCCTAAAAGGTAGAAATCAGTCTAAAATATATGGTATGCATATCAATATCATCATATGTCATTTGTAATCATAGCAAGTTCACCCAATGATGTGTGAAGTGCTGCTAAAGGAAAACAGTGTTCTACCAACATGATTGATTCTCCAACCTTCTCTCTTGCCTAGATGCCCCCAAGTCTCCTGGGTCGGTCAATCGGCCATCAGCCAATCAGCAGCGCATCACGGCTTTGGAGCGTCAGCTAAACATTGAGCTGAAGGTCAAACAGGGAGCAGAGAACATGATTCCCATCTATGCCAATGGAGCTACCAAGGTACTGTCAGACCCAAACCTTATGTTCTGAATTCACTTCACCCATTACATCTTCATCTACTGCAAAACATTCAGCATGAACCTTCCAGTTCCATAAAATATCAGTTCTTAAGGCTAATATATATGGCAGTTATCTTAAGAACTGGAATTCTGTTATATTGTGATTCAAGTTATGTTTTTGAAATTTCTGATTGCATTGCATTGATATTATCAGTAATATTCAGCATCATAAAGTAATATGTTTCTAATAGAGGCAATGCATCATCAAAGATTTAAAGTTGCACTAATCACATTTTGACTACTAGATTGCAAGGAAAACTCCATAACAAGCTGACTAACACATAATCCTGACATATTATCACAGTAAAAAAGTTTTATGGCTAATATTATTGGCAACTGGTGCCTACACACACATTCAGGAGCAGGAGAGGACCATTGACAAGTCACTTGAATCAAGTTTCTGTCCATTTGATCAATGCAAGTCCAGTTTTCACCGTATTTGGATCTCCACCAACTCCTGAGGAAAGTTTTTAAAGGAAACATCTGCCTGAGAACAACTAAGACTAAACTACACAGTAAATGTGCAATGAGCTAAAAGTGGGTGAAAGCTCCATAAAGCTGCACAGTTGGCTAATAATTCTAACTGGATGATGAAACTTTTCATTAGATTAAGTGTTGATATCAAAATATATTTTTTTAAAAATTATAATATCTCATGAAATTGTAATTCACAACTTTGCCATCAGCCGTCACCCCAAAGTTTCCCTCTGCTGATCTCTTGACTGAATCAGCTGATTTACATCACCTCTTTTCAATTCCATAAACTGCCCATTATCTATTAATGCTGCGTTCATTGTACCTCAGAACTGGGAAGCCATAACTCAAACTTACAATTTACAGTTTTGTATGTTCTGTCTGATCAAAAGAAGCCACTGGTTTTAACATTTATGAGCTGTTTTCCCTTTCAAAATATCTACTGAATCGCCAGTGTTATATGTGTAACCAGTTACTGTATCTGTATGCTGATTGATTTAAAGAAAATGCTTTTAAACGTTCATTTATGAATAGAGAAATGGCTGTTTATGATGTGAGAAGCCACATTGAAATGACATCAATATTGAACATAGTGAAAACAATGGAAACACAAGATCAATGTACTTGATTTGTAATGAAACACTAGCCATTACAAACAGTGGAAATATATAATGCCACTACTAAAACACCAAACAAGCCCATGTTTAACAAAACTATCCCCAGAAAACAAAACTTTCCCAGGTGAATGATTGCAAAATCAGTGACAACAGCAGGAGCAGAAAATGGAGGCGTCACTGAGGTTAATAAATACGGGCAAATGCAGGAAATCTGACACTAAAAGAGTTTATGGGTGAAATGATGGAGAAAGCAAAAGACAGAGAAATAATCAAAGTATCACTCTCTTAATCCAATGCAGCCTCAAGGGGGCACAAGCCAGTGTCCTCCNATAATATAATATAATATAATATAATATAATATAATATAATATAATATAATATAATATAATATAATGTTTATATTAAATTATTATAATAATGCAGCCTCAAGGGGGCACAAGCCAGTGTCCTCCATGTGCCGGTCCCAAGCCCGAATAAATGCAGAGGGTTGTGTCAGGAAGGGCATCCGACGTAAAACC
>VXCM01003031.1:49850-91135 GCA_014773175.1 Lucifuga dentata | reverse complement strand
GTGGAGGGCTGGCTGCTGGTCGGGAGGGGAGAAGGAGCAGATAAAATTATTCATCTGATTTCTTGTAAAAGCCATAATATCAAAGTTTCCAAAGTTACCAAATAATTTTCATGCCTCAGAAACCTCCATCAGGTGCACAGATCTGATTTTGGGTTGATATTGTGTATTTAACCATCATAAACCAGAAGTGGACTAGTATATATACAGTCAAACCTACCCGTGTCCAGCCCGGTAGTCCTTAACCGACTGCTGCCTCGGCCCGTTAACCATCTGATCTCCACCACCCTGGACCCCATGTCCTGACGGGGTCCTGCCCAGGGAGGCCACGTGCCGTCCCGTTGCTGCTGCCGCCCCACCAGCTCCCAGGGGCTGATTGGCCGGCCGGAGGCCCCGATCCAGTGACTGGGTCTGGGCTGCGGCACTGAGGAGCTCCCTGGCGTGGTGGTCAGCAGGGTGGGCGGTGCTGGGAGCTTGGGCGGAGGGATGGTTAGGACTGGCTGGGTAGGAGTCAGACGCCATTGATCTGATGGAGGAAATGGGAGCGTGAATCCATGTTCTTTTTAACACAACTCTACTATTATTATCAGTATTATCTATTTGTTTTGCTTTTATTGCTTTGATTTTCCCCCAAATTTTGCTGTTCCCTTTTTATATTCTGTTTACATACGTGTAACTTTGTTTTCTTGTTGTCCATTAAGTCATATTCTCCTATTGATGTGACCCAAATTTACAACAAGGTACTTTCTTCCACTGTCTATTATTTATTTATTTATTTATTTTTGTTTGATTATGTATTTATTTTTTTTATTTTTGGAAGAGGTCACGATTTGCAACAGTACAGCAAGATTCAACAGAGATTGATGAGTTCCAATTTTCCTCCAGCAGAGGGCAGCAGGGAGCTTCAAACAGCAGCACAGTCAGTTGGTGTGTATGTGAATGCACGTGAATCCGTGATTGAGTGGTAACAAAAGTGTGTGTGTGTGTGTGTGTGTGTGTGTTTACATAGTACCTGCTATCAGGGGACAGGGAGCCTTCAGAGGACATGCCATGGTATGGGGAGGGGGTGAGTCGGGCGTCTGGTCTGAACTCTTTGTCGTAGGCCAGGACGTTCCATTCCTGACGTCGGTTACGAGCTTTACGTACCTTCACGAGCAAAATTGTGATTTTTTAAAATTTTTTTGTTTTTACTGCTGTTACAGGAAAAATCTATACATATATCTGCAATTTAAGTGTGTGTAAATGATGACTGACCTTCTTGACCTCTCTGCCTGGATCCTCAACCTGCTTCTGCTGCTCCTACGAGAGAGAGAGCGAGCGAGGGGGGGGGNGGTAGAGGGAGAGGGAGAGAGAGAGAGAGAGACTTATAGTCATCAATTATTGATTTCTCCAGTATGGAGGGGAGGAATACGACCCCATCACCAGCTCCTTTACCATGAAGAAAAGTCACACCAAACCAACCACACACACACACTAGCCTACTCACCCCACTCCCAATCACGATTAGTCACACCAACACACTAGCAGACGATGGACGAGAGAGACAAAAATTCTGAGAAGACGGGACAGAAACTAACCCAAACCAAACACAGAAGGTTAAAAAAAGTGGGAAGCCAAGAAACGTGACACACACTGATGCAACAACAACAAGGGACTATAGGTGTGTGTGTGCATGTGTGTGCATGTGTGTATATGTGTGTGTTTTCTACCTCTCTGGTTACCTGTGTGCATCAATCTATGCATCCTCTATGAGGTGTGTGTGTGTGAGTGTGTGCTGGTGGGGTGTGAAGGGTTAAAGTGGGAGGCAGAAGAAGAGGGCGTGTTTGGGGTCAGGTTTGTCTTACGGAGATGGACAGGGGGCTCCTGGGTGGGGCCTGTCTGGAGTGGGGTCTGTCAGGGTGGGCCGGACAGCCCTACGGAAACATGGGAGAGAGAGAAGCTGGCGCGTTAAACCGAGCAGAGCCGGAGGAGGAAGAGGAAGGAGGAAGAAGAAGGAGGCTGGAGTGTGTTTTTCTTTGAAGGCCGGGCAACTTTATAGCTAAGGAATCTCAGAGAATGAGAAAGATGAGGAGGAAATGAAGGAGGAAGAAGAAGAAGGAAAAAAGAAGAGAAAGAGGAGGAAGTATGATCATGATGATGATGAGGGAGTAGAGAAGAAGAAGGCCATCCTCCCACAGCTGCGCTTCTCTGTGACTTCATTATAGTTTACAGTTTAAAAAGTTTCCAGGTTGAAGGGAGGCAACAGAAAAAATATGAAGCAGCATTGGATAGAAAACATCGCAAAGTTGTGAGTTAAAACAGAAATATCGAGCGATGCAGGAAACGTGCAGCAGCAGCTGTTCAGGGTCTGAAAAATACACGATGGACTGAGGTAAACCATTTTAAAGTGGCTATTTTAAAGGGAAATACAACTGAAATTCAGCTTTGAAATATGAAAATCTCTGCTAATTAAGACATATCTTAAAGGACCATACTGGCCATTGTGCATGTTTGAGCCGAATATATTCAGTTTTTATACATGTTACGTTACTGAAAACCATTTCCCAAAGGATAAAACCGTATTTCAGCTTTCCTGATATTTTGCAAAATCTCTCTTTCAAAATCAAATATTCAAGTGATACATCCACCTTAAAAATCCATGTTTCTTCTGCTAATAGTTACACAGCCTTATGAAGTCATGGTCCTTTAAATTTTTCCATAAACGCAGGTCTTCTTTTGGGACTATATTCCCCGGTGGAGGCATACATTCACTCCACGCTTTTTATTGCGCTTAAATGTTAAAATTACGTAAATTCTAAAATAACCTGAATACACGTCTTGTTGGTGATGATGGATTACCTATCCCAAGAACGTTTCAAGTAACAACAAGTTGATTTTAATAGCGTACCAGAATAAACTGAAACCAGTGGAGGTCTGAAAGGTAGAAAAAACATTTTTAATTCACTGTTCCAGTAGTATGCTTTGGAAATGATTGTTAGTAATGTTACATGTATGAAAATTGAATACATTAGGCACAAACATGCACAATGGCCGGTATGGTCCTTTAATGAAGACCACGAATGTTTGAATAGCTTCAGAAAAATTAAGTGGAAATGAGACGTATTATCGAGAGTTCCATTCTTGTTTTCATTTAAGCTTCGAAAATGAAAGCTTTTACTCTCTCTCTTGCTGCAGCACTGCCATGCACACGGAGTGAAAACAGGCCATTTTAAGTACTGTCTGTTTAAAACCCCTCTCAAAAAGCCAGCTCTATTCTGATTGGCTAGCTGGATCAGGCCTAAAATGGCAACACCCACAGACTGCGAAACGTAACTTCTGGCTAAACATGAGCTTGCTAGCCTCAAAAGTGTTACATAATGACATCATCATGTGATGGAAGTAAAGGACCAATGAGAAACTAAGCTTTCAGGGCAGTTCAGGAATTGGATGCATTTCTATATAACTTTGATATGCACCAAAAAAACCCATTAAATATCTCATTTATGTTTTAAAATACACACTTAAACACTGTGTTACCAAGCATACACACTGTCATTGTACTTATAAAATTGTATTCCCCTTTAAATTATTGCTAAATAATGAGCCTGCTCAAATGCTGCTGCATCATTAACCAATAACATAACAAAGCTGAGCTAAATGAGTTTAGATACAGAAGCTGAATGCAGGAAAATAAAAAAAAAAAATTCAAAAAAACAGCATAAAAAGCACAGTCAGGAAAAAAAAATTAGCAAATTAAAGCACACAATGAATTTCTGTTCCACTTTCATTCAAATAAACGCTCGCACAAACATGCGCTCTCATAATCCCAAACCTTAAAGGACCACACTGGTGGTTTTGTGTGTTTGAACCTAATAAGTACGACCTGTGTTACCTTACTGACAACCATTTTCCAAAATATGCTCCTGTAGCGGTTAAATATTAGAATTGTTTTTCCTACCTTCCAGACTGCCATTAGTTTCAGTTCATTCCAGCATGCCATTAAAATCAACCTGTAGAGACTTTAAACATGCTTGAGGTAAATAATCCATCACAGCAAACATGAAGTCTATTAAATGTATGCCTCCGCCAGGGAATCTAGTCCCAGGAAAAAACAGCTTTTATGGAGAAATTAAAAACAAATTCGAATCGACATGTTGGAAGGCAAAACACTGAATTTTAAGGTGCATATTACCTGAACATCTGATTTTGAACGATTCGGGGAAACTGACAAAATAACAAGAAAGCTCAAATACGGTTTGATATTTTGGAAAATGATTGTCAGTAAAGTAATGTGTATGCAGGAAGTATTTATTGGGCTCAAACATGCAAAATCACCGGTATGATCCTTTAACAAACACACAACAATATACTTATAACCCATCATGATTTTTACAATACGCGCTAACACACACACTAACTCTGCCAACACCCCGCCACCCCTCTCTCTCTCTCTCTCTCTCTNTCTCTCTCTCTCCCCCTCCTACCTTCTGCCGTCTCTTCTCCTTGCGTTTGTCCTCGGTGGCCTGCAGCATCTTCTCCTTCCACAGGTTGAAGAAGTAGGAGGGGTCCGTGTAGAACTTCAGCGCGTCCTTCTTGTCATCCCTAGACGGAGGAACGGAGGGATGATGAGCAGAAAAGAAGAAAAAAAGGACATACAAAGAGGGAAGTAGACGAGCAGGTGGGATTTAAAAAGAGGAGAAGGAGCCAATCAGAAAGAGGAAAGTTGAATGGCTGACCTATAGGGGGTGAGGATGTTGAGTGGTGGAGGTTTGTCACAGCGATGGTACATCTCCACCACGGGGTTGGGGACGGAGGTCCTCGACACCACCTGCTGGTCCTGGATGGTACTGCTCTTAAAGGCCTTCCTCATGTTGATGTCCTGCAAGGAGACTGGAGGGAGAGGAGGATGAATGCACGCACACACACACACACACACACACACACACACACACATGTACGCACACACACACACATGCACACACATGTACGCACATACACATGCACATGCACACACGCACACACACACACACACGCACACACATGCACATACACACATACAACGATACATGCACACATGCACACACACAAACACAAGCACACGCACGCACACACAGGCACACACATACAGTACACACACATGCAGAGGGTGGAGAAGGTGATAATGGGACAGCAGGGACAGATTACTTTTAAGCCTCGTTACATCGGCTTAACGAGCAGAGCCCTGCACGCACACACACACACACACACACGCACACACATACACAGAACGCACAGGAGATGTGTACATGTTGTACATGTGAGTGTGTTTATGTGTGGCTGTGCAGATATGTGAGAGGCTGTGTGTGTGAGTATAAACGGTCATTGCTATTCATTGAATGAAACGCACTGACGTTAAAGAGTCAGAGAGAGAGAGAGAGAGAAAGAGAGAGAAAGAAAGAGAGAGAGAGAGAGAGAGAGAGAGAGAGAATACAACAGAGACTACAGCATGTGCATGTAAATACCTTAACGCCAGCAGAGATTTTACAATACTATCCAGGATCTACCATATGGCTACACACACACACACACACACACACACACACACACACACACACACACACACACACACACAGGAAGGTTTGGTATTTATCAGTCCAATACAAGGAGATTAAACTGGAGTCAAAGAGACATATGTTGCTTCCAGTGACTGTTTGATCTTGTATGTGTGTGTATGTGTGTGTGTATGTGTGTGTGTTTGATCATTCCTTCCTTAGCTTCTGTCCCTCCGGCTAAACGAATAAAAAACTAGCAGTTCATGCAACTTTCATTCAGACACATCTTCAAAGAGAGATCATGTTCTCTCTCTCTCCTTCCATCCTTCCTTCCTTCTCTTCCTGCCAGCTTAGAAAAAGAAGAGAAGGAAGCAGGAAAGAGGAAAAAGACAGTAAGAATGAAAAATAACGACGTGAGGAAGAAAGAGAAGCGAGAAGATGTAAGGTGGCAAACGCCTGATGAGAGGAGGAAAAAGAGGAGTAAGAGGTGTGTGTGTGTGTGTATGCATAAGTTAAAAGACGATGGCAGACGTGGGGAATGTGTAGGAGTGCGTAGGAGAAGGTTTCGAGATGAACGGAGGGGAGAGGAGATGAAAGATTGTGAAAGGAGGAGGAGGAAGAGGAGGAGTGAAGGTGGGAGGAAGAGGAGGATGATAAAAAGGACTGCTGAGCTATTTCTTTTCATCCTTGTCTGACACTTTCTGTCTGCGACTGCTGTGCTGCAGAATGACTAGGCAGGATCGGAGAGAGAGATAGAGAGAGAGAGAGAGGGAGAGAGAGAGAGGCAGATGAGGGAGGGAGCGAGACAGAGGGCAGAAGAGAGAAAGACAGAAAGAGGAAAATGGAAGGGAAAAAGAATGAGGAGAGAGAGAGAAAGATGAGAAATAAAGAAGAGGATCATAATTATGGAGAGAAGGAGGAATGGAAGGGTGGAAAGATGAAAAAGAGGGTGNAATCCTTCTGTAAGCACTATGTGTGTGTGTGTGTGTGTGTGTGTGTGTGTATGAGAGAGACAATCAATTACTGCTTTTAAATTATTGAGCTACTGGACAGTTTAATATAACTTAATATGACTGGATAATGATTCTGACTCTCTCTCTCACACACACACACACACACACACACACACACACACACACCGATTTGAGACATTCATGAGACTGACATTCTGTGCTTTCTTTCTCTTGTCTGACACACACACATGGACATGGAGATGCAGGCATACACACACACACACACACAAAATCTGACATCTGCAGACAAGTTTAATCAATAAAACATCAGCATAACCATTAAAACGCAGCAGGCTTTCCTGAGAGAACTGACTTGCGCACACACATGCACACACACTCACGCATGCACACACACACACACATACACTTTGGTGCTGTCTAATCACATGCATTGATCCAAAATAAGAGAGTTGGGTGCTTGGACAGCTCTTGATCTAGTCCCCTGAAAAAAAAAAGACCTTTAAAGAGTCATGCACACACACACACACACACACACACACCTTCCTCCACGGTGGAGTCGAGCTGTGTGACTTTCACAGCCAGCTGGTCCACTCTCTCCTGCAGGCTGCTCATCCTCAGGTAGAAGCTGTTGGCTTCATTGAATAGTTCTCCAAAAATGTCCTCTGCATGGCGACCTGGACACACATGCACGCACACACACACACACACACACATGCACAGAGAGAGAGAGAGAGAGAGAGAGAGAGAGAGAGAGAGAGGTGAGGCTTCATAAGGACAGTAAGTGAATCACAGTGTGTGCGTGTGTGTGCATGCGTGCATGTGTGTGTGTGTGTGCATGTGCATGTGTGTGTGGGGCAGAGAGAGGAGCAAATATTTTAAATTTATGCGCTGATGCTTTGTAACTCTCTGACACAAACTTTTTCGCTCGTCTCGTTGACAACAGCAACACACGCAAAAGTATGCTGAAGGCGCACACACACACACACACACACACTCTTGTTGCACACCCTCAGCGTGTCTCCATCTCTTCCTCCGTTTTCCCTCTCTTCTTCCTCTATAGTTTGGCTTAAAAATGTGACAGATGGAGGAAGTCGTATCTTTGCTCGCTGAATGTAAATTAGCGTATCGTTGTTAAAGGACCATAACGGTGATTTTGCATGTTTATAATATATAACAAAATATATTACATATACAATATATACAACTCGCACACATGGTTAGAGCAAGTCGTATCTTTGCTTGCTAAATGTAAATTAGCATATCGCTGTTAAAGGACCTGTACTGGTGATTTTGCACGTTTATAATATATAACATATACAATATATACAACCTGCACACCTGGATGTAGGAAGTCGTATCTTCACTTGCTAAATGTAAATTAGTGTCCTTCTGTTAAAGGACCATACCGGTGATTTTGCACGTTTATAATATATAAATACACAGTATATACAACCCGCACATCTGGATGGTGGAAGCCATATCTTTGCTCTCTGAATGTAAATTAGCGTCTTGCTGTTAAAGGACCATACCGGTGATTTTGCATGTTTATAATATATACATATACAATACATACAACCTGCACACCTGGATGGAGGAAATCGTGTCTTTGCTTGCTCAATATAAATTAGCATCCTGCTGTTAAAGGACATATTGGTGATTTTGCATGTTTATGACATGTACATATACTTTTTTCTGTCTGCATACATAGTTGTGGTATATGCCAAGATTGGCTTAACCATTTCAAAAACATTATTTAAAAAAAAAAAAAGACTATATATATAAAAACATTCCCCCCTCCCCCCTTACTCACTAAGGCCGCCGAGCTGCTTGATGATGGCGGCAAGGGTGCTGTTGGTGACGCACTCCAGCTCGCTGGTCACCCCATCCGGCAACGCCCCGCGGCACAGGTGCCTGGGCTCGATGTTCCTCTTCACCAACGGCATGATAGCAGACGCCTGCGAAAAGACAAAGAGAAGGGAAAGAGATGAAACATTTAATGTTTTTTTGATTTCGATAAAATTTGCCAATACGTTCAATTTTACGTTGAAGTCGGTCGATTTAAAAACATCCAGGAGGAAACGGATTGTGTGAACTGTGTGAGTGACAAGTTGAGAATAAGTCACATTTTCTTTTGTATTTTACCTACTATGATGATCTAAAAGCAGTAATATTTCATGAAATATTTTACCAAAATCCAGAAATATTTTGTGGAGTGACAATGAAAAATTGGAATGATCGTTTCATTTTAACGTTTTAAAGTTCTGGCTAATTTTGTCTCCACAACCTGAAAAAGAAGGTGAGATGATTTCAGATTGTTTCTTTAATACGTCAAAAATCTTGTTTGATGTACTGATATGGATTTGTATAAGAACCCTTTTTTAAAAATTGTTTTATTTATTTATTTTTGTTTAATGAACTTTAATTCTTTTGTACCACGTGTATCTACAAAATTCGTACCACACTGGATCCTGTTTATGTGAAATAATGGTGTCTTGTGAGCACGACACAAGAATAAAGTAAAAAATTCATTCATTCATTCATATATGATAAATTGTTGGGAAAATTTGCTCCAGGACACCCAAACATATCAGCTCCATACTGAAGGAAAAAAAGAAAGAAGAAAGAAAAAAAGGACGATTGAAATGGCTGGTTGGGTTGTAAATCCTGATGGAGCTGCAGGTGCCATGGTCGCCGTGGGGCGCCGTTGCTTGCCCGATGAGCCGAGAGCCAAACGAGCCGGAAAGAAGTTTTTAAACGGTGCTAACGAGCCGCAACTGTAGCCGGAGTAACCACGAGAGAGAGAGAGAGAGAGAGAGAGAGAGAGAGAGAGAGAGAGAGAGAGACAGAGAGGAGCAAAGGATGATGGAGGATGAGAGGTGGAGAGCAAATGAAAAGACAAAGGGGGAGAGAAAGAGCTAGAAGAGGGAACGTGATGTACTCCAAAACAGTAATTTGCCTGTAAGTGAGAGTCGGAAGGTCAAAGGGGGCGGAGCTTCATGTACAGTAGATAATGTATGAATTATGATGTGATGAATAAAAAAACAAAACGGAAAAATAGGCTGCCAACGAATAAATTTCACGATCAAAATGAACAGAAAGTCAGCAGCACCCAAGATCTGTAACTATATTAAAGGACCATACCATGTGTGTGTGTATGTGTGTGTGAGAGAGAGAGAGAGAGAGAGAGAGGGAGAGAGTAATGAGTTTTCAGGCCTGTGTGCGCTTAAGTACAATATGTGTGTGTATTAATGTGTGTGTTCTTTTTGTGTGCACCTGAGTATGCATACGTACAAGTGGGAGGTGTGTGTGTGTGTGTGTGTGTGTGTGTGTGTGTTTTCAGGTCAGAACTTGTGGATATGTGCCGTTCTCACACTTTTTCCCACACTGCTCATACAATCAGCAGTACAATTAATATTTCCAGGAGAGGAGGGACAAACACACACAAATATACAAAATGAGACAAAAACACACATGTTCATTGTATGTTGTGTCTCTGCAGGAACCATATTTCCTTTTTTTTTTTTTTTTTTTNTTTTTTTTTTTTTTTTTTTAAGCTCCTAAGAACTCGCTCTGATGATCCAGGAGCTGCTGGGTGGAGCTTGCAAGGCCGAACATCTCTGATTGGCCAGACACAAGCCTCCTCTTGTCCAATCTCTCTCTCTCTTTTTTTTTTTTTTTTTTTTTTTTTACACAACAGGAAGCAGCAACAAGGTTTCAAGACTTTTGAAAATGTTTCTTTCTGAAGTTTCCCCTCTACATGTCTTCAACGTCACATTTTCTCCAACATCAGGATCATCACCAAATCTCAAAAGTGAACATAGTATTTATAGGGCTCAAACGTGCAAAACCATCGGTATGGTCCTTTAATAGTAAAATACATGCTAATACTTGTCTGCAGCATCAACTCTGGTCAGATACATACAGGATAAACTACCAGCATGAGTATGCATGTGCGCACGCATGTGTGTGTGTGTGTGTGTGTGTGTGTGTGCGCACATGTTCTTTAATTTGTTTATCCACACACCTGCCAAATTGAATAAAAAGGGACAAGTTTGTCCTCTTTATGTCTCTCTCTCTCTCTCTCTCTCTCTCTCTCTCTCTCCTGCTCGTCTCTAATAGCTTCTGACATTCAATTACACGAACCAGATTGTGTCTCGTGTCTTTGCTTGTGTGTGTGTGATGTGTCCATGAACATCGCCCCTCCTCCAGCTGTTGTAAATAATCTAACACTCCGGCTCTTTAATAATACACACACACTCTTTTTCCTCCACATCTGACTCGATCGTCGCTCTACTGCTCTTTGTTTTTCTCATCAGTTTAACCCTCCCTGCTTCTTTTTTTGCACCCTCCTCCCTTTTTCCTTCGCTTTCATCTGTCCATCTCCATGTCATCTCTTTCACCCCCTCTTTCTTTCCTCCATCTCTCTATCTCCGCCTGCTTTCATTAATAAGTCATTGGGGGTGAATTACTCTTCCTCTGACTCCCCTGAGTGGGTATTCCCCATCTCAGGGCTTATCTGAGTGTGTGTGTGTGTGTGTATAAACAAGTGTGCATTTGATGCGAGACAAGGGGTTCCCTCGTGTGTGTCTGTGAAGCCACTTAGCTTTTATGATGGACGTATACATGCGTGAAACAGCGTGGATCCACTTTCTCTCTCTCTCTCTCTCTGACACACACACACGCACACACTCCATTTTCACCCAAAGGNCACTTTCTCTCTCTCTCTCTCTCTGACACACACACACGCACACACTCCATTTTCACCCAAAGGTATTTATTCTATTAATATGAGCCCATTCAGGTCAGCTGCAAGGCTGGATTCCATTTTTGGTTCCCTACATTCTCCACATGAAGAAGACAAAGGATGAAAAAAAAATGGTGGCCCAACCAGGCTAATAAATACATTTACTAGCAAATTAAAGGCCGCAGTATGCTTTGACATGGTTGGGGGGGCGGGGGNGCAGGGGCGTGGTTGTCTTTATTTTTTGTAATCTTGATACTTTTATTCATATAAATGGGGAAAATGACTGTTTTTGACTGTTGGAAAGGGAGTTTCCACATCAGCATTAAAGTACCATACCACCCATTTTGCATGTTTGAGCCTAATATATTCAATTTTCATACATGTTACGTTACTGACAATCATTTCCCAAAGGATAAAACCGTATTTCAGCTTTCCTGATATTTTGCAAAATCTCTTAATCTTTCAAAATCAAATATTCAAGTGATACACCCACCTTAAAAATCCATGTTTCTCCTGCTAATAGTTACACAGCCTTATGAAGTCACGGTCCTTTAAATTTTTCCATAAACACAGGTCTTCTTTTGGGACTATATTCCCTGGTGGAGGCATACATTCACTCCATGCTTTTTATTGCACTTAAACGCTAAAATTATGAAACTTCTTAAAAAACCTGAATACACGTCCTGTTGGTGATGATGGATTACCTATCCCAAGAACATTTCAAGTATCAACAAGTTGATTTTAATAGCAGAATGAACTGAAACCAATGGAGGTCTGGAAGGTAGGAAAAACATTTTTAATTCACTGTTCCAGTAGTATGCTTTGGGAAATGATTGTCAGTAACGTTACAGGTATGAAAATTGAATATATTAGGCTCAAACATGCAAAATGGATGGCATGGTCCTTTAACAACCACCCAAAATCCTTCATTTGGGTGGTTCAAAGTTTCTCTGTACTTTTTTCTTTAATAATGTGCACCAAGAAACCACAACACCTACAGAGCTCTAAAGGAAGATTCAAGTTCTATGTCAGTATGTCATAAACGACTTTACATTTGGACTGTACGATTTAAAGGACCATACCTATGGTTTGCACATTTGAAGTCAAAATATACAAGATTCATTACCTTTCAGACTGCCTTTGGTTTCACTTCATTCCACTATTAAAATAAAGTTGAAGAGAGTTGTTTGAGAGATAAGTAATCCATCACTGCGAACACGATGTACATTAATTTTTTTTGTCAAAGTAACTTTAACCGGTCCAAACCGGAACGCCTAGAAGAAAATGTATGTCTCCACCAGGGAATATAGTCTCAAGGAAGATGGCTTTTACCAAGAAATTAAAAAGACAGTCCCATCTACATTAGAACATACGTGTTAACAGGCAAAACACCTGAATATTTGATTGTGAAAGACTAAAGGATTTAGCGAAATAGCAGGGGAAAAAAAACAAAAATACGGTATAGTTGTCAGTAATGTAATGTGTTTATTGGGCTTAAACATGCAAAATCACCAGTATTGTCCTTTAAGATGATTTTGGGACCGGCAGACAAAAAATTAACAAGATGACAAGGTGAAAAAAGACAGGAGGAGAATGAAAAAGTCTGTTATGGAGCTATGGGAGCGTTGTCAAGGCAACATGCACTAGGACTCTGTTCTGATGCTCAAAAGTGGAACTCTGTATAACTCTGAAAATAGTATGAAAGAGATGGGAAGACGGAGAGAGAGATGGAGAGAGTAGAAAAAAGACGAGAGAGGACGGACAGCAGGATGTCTGCAAAATTTGAAAGTAGAAACTTTATTTACACATCGTTCCTGCAAGGCGAAGATGAGCTAGTAATGTCAGTATTGGCAATAAAGTAATGTGTATGCAGGAGTATTTATTGGGCTCAAACATGCAAAACCAGCGGCATGCTCCTTTAAATCAGACATGGGTCACTCTGAAATTCTGCGATGGACCAGGTTTGTCTGGGATTTTAGGGACTGAGCTCAAAGATGCAAAGCTACTGTTATACTCCTTTAAAGCGTGACAAAGGTTTCAGATTAGACCCCCGACAAGACAATTACAGCAAAACATTATGGGTAAAAGATGTAAAGACTTCAGATTTCATGAAATAACCAGAGCGCGAACAGAGTTTACCACTGATAAGATCTGTGCTGCTTTGTTTTTGCTTGATGTCATCAAAAAAAAAAAAAAAANAAAAAAAAAAAAAAAAAGAAAAGAAAAAAACGGTAGAAAACCGGTTTTTGTTTCATGTTCAAACTGTCTGAGGGAGATAATTTGAATTTTTGGCTGCAGTTACAGCTTCACATTAGCCCCGCCTCTTCCTCCCCCCATCCCCCTCTCCATCCTCCCCCATCTCTCTCTCTTTCTCTCTCTCTCTTTGATGTCTCAATTTGTTGCCGCTGTAGGGAGAGGATCCATTGTACAAAGTGATGATGATGATGATAATGACGATGAAGCAGAATTATGATGGCACCCCTCCCTCTTCCCCGCTAATCCAACCCTAAAAACAAATTGTGCAAAACAGAGAGTGAGAGAGGAGAGGAGAGCTGATTTGTTGTCATGAAAGAAAGAAAGAAAGAAAGAAAGAAAGAAAGAAGAAGGCGTTTTACATTAGGAAATGAGGACATGGAATCACTTGATTGTCTCCTCTGTGTGTGTGTGTGTGTATGAGAGAGAGAGAGAGAGAGAGAGAGAGAGAGAGAGAGAGAGAGAGAGTGTGTGTGTACAATGCCTCAAATAAGGATGAATGCATGTAAAGTGTAATGAATCAGCTAATGTAATGCAAAGCCGTTAAAATATGTATGACAAATTCTGGTCTACCATAAATTCTCTATTAAAAGCTGGTATTCAAATAATAGCTGGTATCTAATAATAGCTAGGGGGCGGAGTCAGCCGGATGAAATAAAAGCTGGTCTCATATGTCTTTTACTGGCCCAGGAAATCTGAGTGTAATCTGCTGCTGCGACCAGAAGACAGCAGCCATGTTTGACACCAAACCGCTTAAAAACGTCTCTCGCCGTCGTCCCTCCAGCCAGGAGGCACGACCGACTCAACGTGACGCTCCGCTGTCATCGCCAACCGGGAAAAGTGGATGAAGGTGCACCTTTCTAAAAGCTCCCTGGAGGCATGTTCTCACTGACATATTCTCTTGTGGCGGTGTGTTTTTATGCAGTTATGTGTTTGTCCATCAGCAAAGTTAGAAATAAGGGCTGTCTCTAATAAAAGCCTGTCTCCTATACTGGCTGGGTTCTCTCTGTAGTTGAGGTAAATAAAGGCCACGCCCACTAGTACAGCAGCAGTATTCTACTCTATTCTACTCTAGTCCAGGCTACTCAAATACAAATCTTAAAGGTCCACAAAGAAAATTTTCAATAAGACAAAGTTCTGACAAAACTAGCTGCATTGTCAACTCTCACTGAGCCCAATGCCATGTCAACCCATCATTGTCATGGAGATGACGGTACGCTGAATGTGACTGGACCAAACCGAAGCAGAGTCGACATTCTCACATAGACAGTGGAGCAGTTGGACATTTGATATTTTGACTCATTCTGCCGCAGCGATGTCTCTCAGATAACACAAATAATATGAAAAGTAGAATTTACACAGAGTCCAGAGACTGTTGTGGTTCAGTCCGGATCTGGACCGGATCCGGACTTTGAGGATGACTGGTCTATTCTATTCTAGTCTAGTCTAGTCTAGTCTAGTCTATTCTATTCAACTATATTCTATTCCACTTTACTCTATTCTATTCTATTCTATTCTATTCTATTCTATTCTATTCTCTGATAATGTGGCTGGTAAACAGGTCAGTCAGACAATGAATGCAACACTTTTTCTGAACTACATTCATCTCACTGCTTGGTGTGTGTGTGTGTGTGTGTGTGTGTGTGTGTGTGTGTGTGTGNTAAACTCTACTCCTGCCTCTCCATGACCCCGTCTCTCACAATTAAATGTGTCAACCTCAGCACGATTGCAACAAGTCATCCGGCAGAACCATGTGACCTGACAGACAGACACACACACACACACACACACACACACACACACACTGCAAACTGGGCTGGCGGACAGCAGGACTCAGATGAAGGCTTGGAGAGAGACAGTTCAGATTCAAGCTGATACATATATGTGTCATTGTCCCAGTTATTCTGTCCCAGTTTGGACTGGGAATGTGGGACAGGAGAGAAGCTGGACTGGTCAAAGTTCTGCTGGAGTTCAAGTCCAGCTTCAGTGCCTTTGAGCAAGGCGTTCAATCCAAAAACTTAACCTTTTTGAGGCTGCATTCAGGAATCAATATTCATATATTCATAACAAGTTAGGCTGAATTCTCTCATTGTAAACACACACACACACACACACACACACGGAGGCCTATGATCAGAGATTGATGGCTGATGCTGGTGGTCAACATTTAATCAATAGCTTAATCGGTGAAACCACCAGCAACACCCGTACACACACAGCCCAAATGCTGCCCCTAGCAACCGTCGCCATGGCGAAACCAGCCTCATCGATCACCCTGACGACGATCGCATGGAAACCGCTGAGTAAGCAAGCCTGACTGCTTCGGGTGGGGTGCCAAAACACACACAGAGAGAGAGAGAGAGAGAGAGAGAGAGAGAGAGAAAGAGAGAGACAGGAAGAGAGAGACAAAGAGAGAAAGAGAGCAAGAGAGAGAAAGAGAGAGAGAGAGAAAGAGAGGGAGGGGGGAGAGGGGGAGAGAGCGAGAGAGAGAAAGAGAGATACCAGAGAGAGACAGAGGGGAGAGAGAGAGCGGGAGAGCAAGAGAGAGAGAGAGAGAGAGAGAGAGGGAGAGCAAGAGAGAGAGAGAGAAAGAGATACGGGGGAGAGAGAGAGAGACAAAGAGAGAGAATGAGAAAGAGAGCAAAAGAAGAGAGAGAGAGAGGAACGAGGCATTATAACAGATGAAGACATGGATGTGGAGGGAGAGAATTTGTTGAATGATTATGTGTGTGAGATTGTGTGTGTGTGTGTGTGCATGTGCATTTATGTTTGTGTATGCGTGCACGTGTGTGTGGTGTGTGCGCGTGTGTGTGTGTATTTGTGTGTGGTGTGTGTGTGTATTTGTGTGTGTGGCGTGTGTGTGTATTTGTGTGTGCGTGTGTGTGTGCGTGTGTGTGTGTGTGTGTGTGATACTGCAGAATTCTTCCTTTCAGCATCCACAAAGCTCAGAGATAAAAAGGAAACACAGAAACAGGTACAGGACGAGCTGATCATGTCATTGTATCGTGTGAAACACCGCCGCCGCGTCATCAATAGACTGGCTTCGCTTGCACTTTGCATGTCGAGAATAAAACAACAAAAGGCAACACGGTGAAGCCGGCGAGGTCAGACGATCCGACGGAAACTGTAAAATCAGGGAAAAACAGGAATTGGCGACGTTCCCGGCACAACGGAATAAAACAGCTTAAAAATATATATTTCCTGACAGAGGTAATGCTGACGAGGCAGTTTTCCTCGTCTCAAGGACGGAGATGCATGAGCAGCTGGAAGTGGGCGTGGCCAAACTGCAACAAAATAAAAGGAAAACGGAATTCCGAGTGGGATGCGGTGTGGAAATGTGCTGACAGAAAAGTTTCCTGTGAGAGATTAGACGTTATTTCTATGAAGCTAACGCTCAGTTTGATGCTGCAGCACTTATTTACCACACATTAAGAATATTTCTGCAGTTGATAGATTATTATCTATATATTCCAAACTGCTTCTGCCTTTCCTGTTTATATTTTTGTAGTTTGAGTTCATTAGGAAGATATAAAGATTTAATTTTTTATTATTTTCTCTCCTTTTGTAGTGTTGCAAAGCTGTAGTTGACGCTGAAAGAGACAAACCCATACAGGATGATTCATAAAACACACTGCCAGATTTAAAGCGTCAATACAGGCAAATATCAGCATTCGATCATTCATAAACGCCCATTACCGGCATCTTTTAGCGTTTGCCTTGAAAGAAGCGCTACCATAGTATTTCCTTGTCTACATGTCGGGGAAGTGATTCATGAAACACACTGTCATGCTAAAATTAAGGCCTGTTTCAGTCTGGTCAATGTGTTCTTTAAATTTTTTTTATAAGCATATTAAAAATGTCTCAAAATGGATTCTAATTACATGGGAGATTAGAAATCAGGGGAATCTGTAGAATATGTCAGCTTTTAAGTTTTTACAGGATAAAGCTTGTTTTATACTTGTTGCATAGCCAAAATGAGGATACGAAGAAAGACGCCTCCGCCCACATCCTAGATTTTGTAACTCCGCGTGAACGATTCAGAAATACTGTAGTAGCCATTATAGACGGGATAATAATCGTTAAATAACATTTTGGCGCAATGAGAAAATGCATGGATTATAAAAGCTCCATGTGTCTGCTTATCACGTTTCCATGTCAGCTGATGCCTGTACGAACATATAATTCAGCCTTAAAGGACCATACAGTCTATTTTGCATGTTTGAGCCTAATATATTCAATTTTCATATATGTTACATTACTGACAATCATTTCCCAAAGCATACTGCTGGAACAGTGAATTAAAAATGTTTTTCCTACCTTCCAGACCTCCATTGGTTTCAGTTCATTCTGGTAAGCTATTAAAATGTTGATACTTGAAATGTTCTTGGGATAGGTAATCCATCATCGCCAACAAGACGTGTATTCAGGTTTCTTAAAATTTTCTTAATTTTAACATTTAAGCACAATAAAAAGCGTGGAGTGAATGTATGCCTCCACCGGGGAATATNGTAATTTTAGCGTTTAAGCACAATAAAAAGCGTGGAGTGAATGTATGCCTCCACCGGGGAATATAGTCCCAAAAGAAGACGTGCGTTTATGGAAAAATTTAAAGGACCATGACTTCATAGGGCTGTGTAACTATTAGCAGGAGAAACATTGATTTTTAAGGTGGGTGTATCACTTGAATATTTGATTTTGAAAGATTAAGAGATTTTGCAAAATATCAGGAAAGCTGAAATATGGTTTTATCCGTTGGGAAATGATTGTCAGTAACACAACATGTATGAAAATTGAATATATTAGGCTCAAACATGCAAAAAGGGTGGCATGGTCCTTTAAGATAATTGTGACAGGATTACTTTCATCCAAGACAACATGAATACTTGACTGGATTTTATGTGATGTGTCAAATAAAAGATAAAGTCTTTCAGTGAGAAGACAATAAAGACTGGTGAAAGCGGTTCTATTCGATGCGGTGCAACTCTTCAAACTCTGAAAAGCCCCCAAGCAGCTCCCTAAGTGTCACATCATTCAGACTAAGCCCATCCTGAAGGGGCCGTCTGCATCTTCACGGTTAATTCAAGCCGTTATGGAGCTGCAGCCAGACGCTATGAACACGCATTACAGGGGAAAATCCCCAAATCCTGTTTAAAAACACAATCCAATCCCACTTCCTTCCACCTGGAAACATTTAAAACAGCCAGACCTGGTTCAAAGAAAATGCCAGAGAACAGACTGAGGGTTAGGGTGGGTTACGAACAGAATCTGCTCCTTGGGGAGGAAGAGAGGCAGATTTTTCTCAAGAAAAACACGTCTGGAAAACCTGTAGGATTAACGCAGCTCCGTCAGGGGACAGAGAGCCTCCTGAAATACAGATTAGTTGGGAAACATAGAACTCACCTCTGGAATCCTAATCATCCCGTCTTACAGCAGAGAAACAGCTCTGAACTGGCTTTAAAGGACCATACCGGCAGGTTTGCATGTTTGAGCCCAATATATACAACCCATATAGATATTACATTACTGACAACCATTTTCTAAAACATACTACCAGAGTGGTAAATTTTAGATTTAGAAGTTTTTTTCTTATATTCCAGACTGCCTATTCATTCCAGTTTGCAATTAAAATCAACTTGTAGAGACTTGAAACATGCTCGAGATAAATAATCCATCACAGCAAACACGACGTCTATTGAATTTTGTGTCCATGTCTACGTTGTGGGTGAGAAATCTGTCCATTCCATGTTAGATCTATGTTCAAATCCTCACTCATGGTACTAAGCTCTGGAAAATGACCTAAATAAGATGATCCAGGAGACTCAAATGACCCTTAGATCCTACACTTACGTCCCCGCCGTAGGCCGGTTTCACACGATAAGCGTTGAGCGGTATGCTGAGTTTGTGTATTCCAATTATTGTGTGTTGGGAGCTGAGCGGTGACTCCTAACACCGCGGCATGCCACGTTGAGCGACACGCACCTCTCAGATTCTCTGTTTTGACACTGCGAAAGTTCAACCAAATTCAACTTTGACCCCTTCGCCTCTGACCTTTCCAACGCCAATGAGAGAACAGCAGAAGCGACACAACAACGGAGGAGTTCTCTCACCACATTAAATTCTCTGTTTGTATGGTGACTCAACACGTTCGCCGGTTTTTTCTTCTTCTCTTCTTCAGAAGAGAAGAAGACGAGAAGAAGACGAGAAGACGAGCCAGAGCCTTCTTTGTGGCAACGTCCATGTGGTAAAAACCGCTAACTGTCATTAGCGACGAGTGATGCTTCTAGGGAAGGTATTCTGTGGACATCCAACTGGGACCCAGGATGGAGGGATTACATATCCCATCTGGCCTCAGAATCCCCCCAAGAAGAGCTAGAGAATGTGGCTAAGGAGAGGAACATCTGGGCTACTTAGCTTAACCTGCTAGCTGCAACCCCGACCTGGAAAGCAACGAAGCTCAATGTCGAGGCCGTTACACGCCAAGAACGTGAACAAATGAAATGAAAGTGTGAATTTTTTCGCGAATTTATTTCCTGTAAATATATTTACACCAAATGTGACGTGATTTTCGTGAATATTTTTCTGGGTTCACGCCAAAAGAAATGCACATTGAAAAAAGTGAGTCAGCAACATGTGATGATGGTCCTGATTTAGCAACAAAAAGAGGGAAAAACGGAGATCCTGGTTCATCAAACAGGAAGGAGGCGGAGCCTGTTTGATGCAGGATTTAAAGCTTTTGGACAACCTGCAGGATGACTGTAGGTAAATATTCATTAAGACCTTTGTCATAATGAAGCTACATTTTTTTATACTTATTTTGTAATTTTTGTCTGTTTTATTACATAGGACGGCGTTCTGTGACACAAACAATCAGGTGATCTGCCGTGTTGCATGTTTCAAGTGTGACGAAACCAGCAAACGACAGTTTGATTGGTCTGATGTGTTGTATTCGCAGACGAAAAGTTGGAAAAATCGAGCTTGATCTGAAAAAAATAGATGCCACAATTTCGCCAAGTGAAAGTCGTTAACAGGGCGTGAGTTAAAAAATTATTAATGTGTGAAATATTTGCATAAATTATTCGCCTCTGGTGTTTGAAGGCCTTCAGTCTAGTTTTTCAACACCTCGCATAAATGCACTGTAACAAATAATCTCTTTAACACAGAGCTGGAACAGAAACTAAAAGTGCAACAAATAATCTGTAAATGGAATCTGTAAATTTTTCTTGTGGGAAAATGGGAATATTGTATCCAAAATGCAAAAAATCCCTTTTAAAACCATAAAAATCCTGAAGTTTTTTTTTCTATAAGCATAACCATAGTAGTAACCTCTTATTCATTTGCTCCACTCCACAAAGTGAAGTTACTATGTCTGTGTGTGTGTGTGTGTATATATATGTGTGTGTATGTTTGTATGTGTGTTTGAGCTTTTATGCTTATTTGAACTCTCAGCTTTTTTCATCCTCCTTCCTCAATGATTTGCTTATGTAATGAATCAGCGCAAGCTTGTCTAAGTATCTATGAATAAAACTCTGTACTGTACGTCATCGCACACACACACACATGCAACGCTATTATCTATCACTTTATCACTGCTCATCCAGTCGCTTGTTGTCGATCAGAAAAGGTCAGAAAGGTCACAGTTCATTTTTTTTTTGTTCATAAAGAATAAATTTGCTAATAAAGGATCACTCGCTCTAATTACCTCTTTTCGTGCCAGCTTTTTTTTTTCTTTCAGTTGTTCCACTTCCTGAGCTGTTTGACTTGGCCCCGCGCCTCGCATTCATTGATTCATTCATTCATTCATTGCATTCATTGATTCATTCATTGATCCATATACAGCTTCATGAACCAGCACAAAAACCCACCAGGAAGTTTTCTACAGACTTTTATCAGCTGATGATGGAGAGATAAACAACTAGCAAACAGCAGATTACAACAAGAGGAGCAACAAGCTGCAGTAATAAAACTCCATTTAACTATTCAACAGTTAGAGGATATAGAAGGTCAACAATGCCGTAAAAAGTTAAGATGTGCTCCAAAATGTTCAAAACTGGCCAAAACATGGAGGGACTACATTCATAAACATATATTCAGAGTTTCCAAAATGAAGGTGAATTAACAGAAAACTTCTTAATTTGCAGATTAAAAACATGAAATGTGAAATAAACTCATCAAATTTTGCTGTTGTCACATATAAGATGTATTTAAATATATTAGCCTGGTTTTAGCTCAATGGCTCAAAATATTTAAATATTATAATTTTTTTTAATTTTTTTTTTAGAAAGGAACGCAAAAGTCAGAGAATTTATTATAGGTAAAAAAAAAATCACTATATATCACTATATATATTATATTATATATCACTATATATATACTATATATATATATATATATAAATCACTATATATATTTTTTTAATAACCCTTTATGACCAGAGGTGTTTTTTGAGCAGTTTCCGCCTAAATGGCATAACCAAAAATGAAGGCTTTTAACTCTGAACATATGACAAAGGGAGTCATTTACTTTATACCAACTAACATAAATCCTTTTAAATTTTCAGGAAAATGGCCTGCCTTCAAGTTTAGAGATTCTCAGGTTCAACAATGACAATAAAAACACAAACAGCATAGGCGAACAGAGGGTTTTTTCAAGTTATACATTTTCCAACATGTATATTTCAGGCACACAACAAGCCAGCTCCTTGGATTTACTTTTGTGATGCTGCTAAATGTGTAAACTCTAAATGCTAAAAGATTTTGCATAATTGAACATAGTGAAAAAAGTTATGGTATTTGGCACCATTGGTGTCCCTGTTGAAGGGACAAAATTGTCTCCAAGGTGTCCAAAAGAGTGAGGGTTTCTTTTTTTTTTTTTGATAAACCAAAGCTGAATGGGCCACTGATCCATCAATCAAATTCTATCCAATCTTTTCTATCCAAGTCTAAGTAGGAAGTGATGTTATTGAGAAGCTAACGTTAGCTTGGAGGCTATCTTGTGATTTAGTTACATTTATCTCGGAATTGCGTGGTCATAAAAAGTCATGCTTGGTCTCATTTTGTGAGGGAGAATCTAAGCTTTCCATAGATAGTCATATATCTCCATTTTATTGAGAAATGGTGATTATACACCGGAAGTGCTCGGGCCCGCATACGGGCTGCTCAGGCATTAGAAACTATCTCAGATTTGGGGGATTTTTATTAATTAATTCCAGAATTTGTATCATTTCATCCACAAATTACAAAATTGGAGACATAAGGGTGTTGGACGAAAAACCTTAAATCTGCATTTGGGGGATTTAAAAAAAAAAAAAAAATCAAACCAAAATTGACATTATTTTTCCTGGGAATCCAATAAGATACATTGATATTCACACAATCATAAATCTCCAATTTTTCCAAAAACAACAACAAAATGCATCAATTGTTTCATACTCATTCTTCATAAGGATAATGACATTTTACTGCTATTACTATCTAATATCATATTTAATATTTGAGTACCTCTCATACCTGTAGATACTGCAAACATTTCAAAATGTATTGTCATACTTCAATATTTTAGGGCATTAATTATGTATTTTATTGCCTCATTTCTAAACTTGAGTAATCAGAACGGATTACACACTTCCTGAATTAAGCCTCATTGCTTTTTTTTTTTTTTTTTAATAAATAAATAAATGTATTAATTTATTTATTTTCAGTCCACATTGAGCCACAAGCGCGTTTCCTGCCAAATCCTGTGAACATTAAACCAAATGGTGACATTTTGTTGCAGCCGATGGAAACGGCGCACAGGATGGAAAAAAAAAGGCGTGGAAATATTCGGAATATTTAGATTCTAATTAATAATAATCACGCATCTCCCCCCGCCGCCTGTCCATTAATGCGTGTGCATTGTGTGTGTGTGTGTGTGTGTGTTTTATGTGTGTGCGTGTGTACAATGCAAAAAAACAATAACAAGCGTGTCCTCCTTCCTCCCACGGGAGAACAGGAGTCCACACCGTTACCGTCACGTGCAAAACCGATCAAACATCCGGTCAGATTTACCTGGCTGCGGGTAAAAGCGGCTCTCCCGTCACCTCCCCTGCTTCTTCTTCTTCTTCTCTCTCTCTTTTATTTAGATGATTAGCTCCGTTTCTCCCGATCTGGATTTCATATCAAATCCTCCATGTTCAGGAGCGGGGATGGATGGATGGAGAGATGGATGGAGGAGAGGAGGAGGAGGAGGAGAAGCCTTTGAAGTGAGGAGATCTGGGGCTGCATGGACTGGATGGGTGTCGTTTCCAAGGCAGCGTCCGTCGACATGAGCAGCGTCAAGTTCACGTCTTTTTAAAGAACACTTCCGCTACGGGTTTCAAAATAAAAGCCTTCCTGCAGCGGGTAAAATGACAGAAAACACCTAATTGACCTAACACCAAACATTAATCTTCCTAAAAGTCGAAATTTACCCCTTAGGCGACTACTGATGTCCACCAGACTCCAAAATATTTATCTAGAATTTTTTTCTCAACTACTTCTGCCCTGTTTTTTTCAACATTTTATTATTATTTTAATTTCCACACCCTCATAACTACAGCAAGTATCCCAGGTCAATTTTACTGAGTGTTAGCTTTGATTGCTGTATTTTATTCCATATCCACTCATACTATACAATAAAATATATGATACAAATAAAATATACAATGAAAGAGCAATGTATTTGTTTCCCTAGTATTTAATCTTTCAACTAGCCTGAGTATGAATAATCATAAAAAAATTCTTGCATTTATTCTTGCGCCTCTCTCTTTTTCTCTGTGATCTGCTTTGTTTTTACTTTTGCCTCTCCTTTTGAAATATTTTCCCACACCACTTTGTAATAACTTTACAAAGCGTTACATTAATGAAGTTCACTTACTTAAATGCGGGACTTTATGTTGAAGGTTAAATCCCCTAACTTCCGGTTTCTGAGACTGCTCTTCCAATCATGCAAACAAACAAGGGGACGCAGCAATGCCAGAGAGACATGAGAATGCGCATGCGTTTCCGAATGGCTCCGAGATTTCACGGCGATAAGCGAGACCACCACCCACCCGAATCTGAGGAGCAGGAAGAGCGCCACGCTGTGGACGAAGAGCAGCGGTGGGAAAAACGGAAGTGGAAACTTATTATTATTATTATTATTTTAAACCTAAAAACTACTTAATGCTTACATATTTTGACATATTTAGATATTCAGGATGCATTTAGAAAGCTATCCTGAAATATTAAAAAAACAAACAAACAAATGAGAATGCATATTAATAAACTTTACCGATTTTAAAGTTGAATAAAACATCATCTGAAGTGCTTTTTTAAATATATATCTTTCTGGATGTGATCAGATGATCAAAAGCGTTTAGGTGAACGACAATGTCGGCAAAACTCTTAAATTGTACCTTTGTGAGGAGAAAGTACAGATCCTGAGCATCCCTCATGCTATTCTCCTGCTCTGCCACTGGGCGGCGCTGTTGTCCAACGTTTGGGAAATACAGCGGTTTCCTCCGCAGGTTGTTGGTTTCTTGGTGTTTGTCGCTGTCCTTGGTGCTGATGTTTTACAAATTCCCACTTTCAGCAGCTGTTTCCACGCGGAAGGAACATCACAATACAATAAAAACTTCTTTAAGCTTCTAAAGTCTTTTTTTTGCTGTTGTTATTGTCACCTAAAAATATATTCTTAAAAAAAAGAATGTAAAATTTTTGTCTTGTAAAAATCTTGATTTTGACAAATCTGCCAATTTTCTACTTGTTTCTGTAAAATTCAGAATTTAAAAAATAGTGCAAGGGAAGAAATTCTAGAAATAACCTTATAGGTGAAAAATAGGAAAACATTCTAAAAAATTATTGATTTTGGAGTGTCCTTGGTATTCTAATTTTTAAAAATGTTCAGAAAAGAGTTAAAGAAAAAAAGATTTTGTATACATTTTCCAAAAACTGGAAAAAAAAAAATAAAATCCTATTCTATTTAAGTGCTTCTAAAAATAGATAAATTCTAGGATATTTAGGAAAAAGAAAACAAATTGGAACTGGAAAAAAAATTGGGGAAAAAAAAATCTTTTCTATTTAAATGCTTCTAAAAATAGATGAATTCTGGGATTTTTTCAGGAAAAAAAAATAAAAAAAATAAATTAGATCATAAGGGTTTAATTTCCACCTGTGAGCTTTTTTGATTGGTGGATCGTTACAACAGGAAAGATAATATATAAAGATAAAAGGTGATCAGAGGAGCCTGAACTGTTATTATCATATTAACAAAATCACCTGACTAGTGTGTAACCACCAGAGGAAAATAATGAAACAAGATTAAGCAACATTTAATTTCAGCTTCATAATCCATCTGCAGTAAAAAGATGAGTCACACACCTGAACGCCAATCAAGAAATCCAAATTAATCATTCATAACAGCTGTTTGTTATTAAAGGCCTTCAAAGGTTGTTCCAGAATACGACTCTTATCCCATGAAATAAAAAAGGCTGCATAGACATCAGAATAACATTTTTAATAAATAAATAGCAGCATCACAGAAAAATATAAAGAAAATATACATTGTGTGGATGACGGCGTAATCGTTTTAGAAACCCAAGAAGACGCGTTGTAGACAAACATTCATAATCAAAAAAAAAAAAAAAAAAAAAAAAAAAAAAAGATAACAATCCCACGAGAGCTGGATCGTACGAGAGCAAGACAAACGGGATCCTGATCAATGTAAAAGAGAATTCCCAACAATGTACCGGATACCGGAATTGTCAAACTCTTATAGGACCTGCAGCTCGACTATTCTCAGAGCCGGTTACTGACAGAGCATGTTTTTTGTTTTTTTTTAAAGGGGACATGTGATGTGTGACATGTTAAAACTTGAAGTTGACGCCTGTTAAAGGACCACACCGGGTGTTTTTGCTTGTTTCAAGGACAATACCGGCGATAGTGCTTGTTTGAGCCCAATATACACATTACGTTTCTGACAAGCATTTCCTAAAATATACTACACAAGAGCTACATTTTAGAATTGTTTTTCCTACCTTCCAGATTGGTTTCAGTTCATTCCAGTGCTCTGTTAAAATCAACTTGTCGAGACTTTAAACGTACTTGAGATAAATAATCCATCAAAGCGAACACGACGTCTATTAATTTTTTGTTAAAGTAACTTTATTTAACAGATCAAACATGGAGCTTTACCCAAGACAATGTACATCTCCGCCAGGAAATATAGTCCCAGGAGAAGACAGCTTTTACAGAAAAAATAAAAATGGCCGTGCCTTCTGCTATCACGCATAAGTGTTAGAAGGCGAAATACTGAATTTTAAGGTGTGTGTATCACCTGAACATCTGATTTTGAAAGATTAGGGGATTTGGAAAAATAACAGGAAAATTAAAATATGGTTTTAAGCTATATTTCCTGTTGGACGGATACATTTTCTTTTGTGCAGCTCTGTTTTGAATCGGTTAAATAAAGTTACTTTGACAAAAAAAAAAAAANAAAAAAAAAAAAAAGTAATATATATCGTGTTTGCTGATTTCTTATCTCACCCACCATGTTTTGCCAAAACCCGTGTTTCACAGTCTGTGGATGTTGTCCACTCAGGCCTGATGCATCTGGCCAATCAGAACAGAGCAGGTTTTTTGGGGGGAAGGAGGGGTCTTTATGTGATATAAGCTGCAAAGTGTTCAAATTAGACAAAATTCAATAAAAATGAGAATATAAAAATCAATCTTACAGTATATGTCCCCTTTAAAGTTAAAAACCCACCATTAGATTCACTATTTAATGCATCTGAGGAGTAATTTTAACATTAAAATGTTGTAAATAATGTTTCTGGGGTTCCTAATTTCCCCTCATCTGTTATTAATTTCCCAAATTTCCAGTTGATTAAAATATATATATATGTAAATAAAGGTTTAAAATGAGCAATCTCTATTGCTTTCCTGGAAAAACCTCATTGTGATGTCAGATTGTCAGTTTTTTGCCAGATCCATAAAAGGAAGAAAAATGATGAATGGAAGGCACATTGCCAATATTCTTCAGCGTAAAGTGTCTTAAATGAGGTTTCTTGTATAAATACATATTCATTCACGGAGTTCCACCATGTTCAAATACACCACATCCTTATCTGAAGCAGGTCCTTCCCAACGCACTGTTGCCTGGCAACGAAAACAGTTCAGAGGTTAAAAAAAAAAAAAAAAAAAAAGCAAATCATCCCTCCATCAAATGTGTTAAAATGAAACTCTGTCAATAAACGACTCCGGCTATTCTACACACACACACACCAGACCTGGATAAAATTAGGAGTTCAAATCCTCCCAGATGCTTTTTTCTGGAATGATTGCTTTCATCAGGCTGGACAGGGACGACTGATCCAATCCATCGTGCCAGACGTAATCAATAGAACCCAGAAAAGTTACCAATCAATCTCAGATAGTAATTTGAGCCAGGTCTGACACACACACACACACACACACACACAGGTACACGGGTACACACGGTTATTACATTGGGACATACTGGGTTGGCCAGTCAGCTTTCGCTCTTTTTGGCTCCCGTTCGGTTCAGAGCATCCTCTAATCTTCTTGTTCCCTTTTTTTTTTTTTTTTTTTNTTTTTTTTTTTTTTTTTTTGCCATCCATGGAGTCTGCCGATTCACTCGCACGCTATTGGCAATGTGCATTTTGTCGATTGCTCTTTGTGTTGTTCTTCCTTCCTCCTTCTCTTCTTCCTTCCCTTTAAAGTATAAAAAAAAAAAGAACAAAAAAAGGCGACAGAGACAGAGAGGACCTTTTTGAACATCATTTCAGACATGCACGGTATTTGGAAGCCAAACCGGCGCCGGCTTGCCATCGTTTTTTAGCTCATGTAGACCTCTCCCGGCGGAGAGATACGTGGTGCGGATCACCGCTGTGCATCCACAGAATACAAACGGCGGATGAATTATACACAGAGAGATGCATAGAATTAGAATGGTTCTCGTGTTTCATTCTAATTGTATGCCGAGGCGCTGCGGGCCTCAGGCTCCGGGATTCGTTCGATCTTTTCCAGGCTTTGACCTTTGCTCTTTGGCCTCGACGGGCAGGGGGGATTGTGGGTAAAAATGGTTGNTCCAGGCTTTGACCTTTGCTCTTTGGCCTCGACGGGCAGGGGGGATTGTGGGTAAAAATGGTTGTACCTTCAGGCGCTCGCTGTGTTGTCATTGGGCTGGTTAGCACTTTTAGCCGAGGGGATTAGCTCCTACTACTGGGGCGGAAATGCTGAAATGATTGCTGGCGTTGAAGGATTAAAGGACCATACTGGTGATTTTTGCATGTTTGTGCCCAATAGATACAACCTGCATACACATTACGTTGCTGCCGACCTTTTCCTAAAACATAAATTCATATTTTAGTTTTCGTGTTACTTTGCCAAATCTTAATTTTTCAAGCTAACATCTTACATGCTAGCATGCTGTTGCTAACATGTACGTCTGAGAGTAGAAAGGACAGTTGTTCTTAAATTATAGGTAAAAGCTGTCATCTCCTGGGACTATATTCCCTGGCAGAGACATACATTTTCTTCCATGCATAGCCATGTTGGATTGGTAAAATTAAGTAACTTAAACAAAACATTTAATATACATCATGTTTGCTGTGATGGATTATTTATCTCAAGCATGTTTCAAGTCTTTACAAGTCGATTTTAATACAGTGCTGGAATGAACTGAAATCAATGGCAGTCTGGAAGGTAGGAAAAACAATATAAATATTTACAGCTCCAGTAGCACATTTTGGAAAAAGCTTGGCAGTAACGTAAGGTTGTATTTATCAGGCTTAAACATGCAAAATCACTGGTATGGTCCTTTAAGTGATGAACACTTTTCCAAGTACATCGCATTTTACAAAATGAGGAATTTAATTTATCAGTCGAGAAGTTTTACTTTTAAAGCTGACATGAAGTGAATATATATGGTAGATGTGAGGTGTTAAAGGTGACGGAGATGCAGCGTGGAGGGATGGCGGCGTGGAGGGATGGCGGCGTGGAGGGATGGCGGACGCCGGTTGTCAGAAGTCAATGAAATGTGGGAGGAGGGAGAGAAAGTTGGTGTGACAAAGCAGTGAAGGTCAGTGGATTGCCTCGATGGAGTCAGAGGTCCGTCGCTTAGCACATCGACTTTCTGTCTGTCTCGTGTGGCAGATGAAATTCAAAAGCCACGTGACGGCCCCGGCTGAACAGATTATAAAGACGTTTCCCAGAAATCAATGGTTCTGATTGAGAGGTTTTGAGTATCAGATGAGAGGCGAGTAAGACTGCTTTTGGTCTTTGGTGCTGTGATGGATGTGATTTGGGCCAAAAGCTGATAGTGAAATTGCACAAATTTAAAGCAGGAATCCATTTATTTTACAATTTCAACCCAAAGAGGCTATGTTTCCCCATGTCTGCTGATTGGATGGTATGTTTGTTTGTTAGCAGGATTGCTAAAAAAAAAAAAAAAAAAAATGAACCAATCTTTTAAAAATGGTGTATGAAGCAGGGAAACATTAAATTTTGGTGAGGATCGAGGAAATTTATAATTTTATAAAATGATTTGTTAACGAGATGGGGCTTTTTTTTTTTTTTTNTTTTTTTTTTTTTTTTGAGAATTTTGTCTTTTTTATTTCCAAAAGAAACACACCAATTATGATGAAACAAAAAATCATATTTTTATGGACTATATGGACCTCTGTGTGTCACTGTCATTAGCGACCAACAGATGGCACTGTGGGAGTATGATTAATAGGTGCAATTCATTCTGGGTAAGGATCCAAAATTTGGTCTAAGTTTGTTTGTCCAATGAGTGCCCTTGTAGCTGGTCACGTGTTCATCACATCAAAACAACTGTGTAAAGTCTTTCTGTGGCTGTAGGGGGCAATGTGCTAACTAGGAAAACATGCGTATGACATCACCGTGTTCCTGTGTGTTGGTATTGAATATAAGTATGAAAAGTAAAGCCACTGCTAAACACTGGATTTGCAAAAAACTTCTAGTCTACAGAACCAACAGGAAGTAACTCTTATGATGTCATCAGGGTCGGAACCCCTGCCTTTGCACAGCGCCCTCTACAGCCAGAAAAGCTTCTATGGCGTTCCCTCTGACCAATAAACTGAATTTGAAAATAGTAAAATTGTTGGAATTCCCCTTTAAGTGTATATATGTTTCTAATGTTCCTCTTTGGCTTTCATTTTAAAGGACCATACTGGCAATTTTGCACGTTTAAGCCCAATAAATACTACCTGCATACAGGTTTCATTACTGGCAAATAATTTCTAAAACATAAAATTTACTTTAGTTTTCTTGTTATTTTGCCAAATTCCCTAATCTTTCTAAATCAAATGTTCAGGTGATACACACACCTTAAAATTTACTGTTTTGCCTGCTAACATGTATAACCAAATGTAGAAGAGACGGTTGTTTTAAATTGCTTGGTAAAAAACATTTTGTCCTGGAACTATATTCCCCGGCGGAGATATACATTGTTTTCTGTGCACTCCATGTTGATTGGTTGAATAAAATCCTAAAATTCAAAAAATTTACCAGTAAAGTAGCATATTTTGGGAAATGGTTATTGGTAACGTGTGTGCGTGTTGTACATATTGAGCTCAAACATACAAAAATCGCATGTATTGCCCTTTAAAGCTCAACCACCTGACTGGGCTGTCTTTCAGACACAATGCAAATTTATGCCTATATCATTTAAATAAAAACGTAAAATTCTCATATGTAATATGATAGCTAATGGACTCTCCTATCAACGAGCCATAACCTTTTGTTATTGTCATCGTCTTAAAACCTAAAATCCTTCCTGACTTGTCTCTCGACATCAGTAAGAGCTCATCGCTGGTTGGTCTGTTTAAACAAACCAGTAGGTAGTTGTAAAATATTGTATTTTTGCATGATTTTTTGTGCCTATCATATCTTAAACTTGTTTTATTTCTGATTCGAGTTTTTTTTTAATGCTGGTCTGCTGAAATCCCCACGTTTAGGGATTTGATCCCACTAAGGAAGAGCTTCAGACGTAAGTTTTTATTGTTTTATGAAGGCGCCACAGTGATAATGATGGCTGGTGCAATAAAATCCATATGTATATATATAATTATTATTTTTTTTTTACTTTTTCTTTAAAATTTTATTGGTATGTTATGAGAAAAAAAGCCTTTTGGAAGTTGGAATAGTAAGTAGAAGGGGAAGGAGCCTGATATCAAAAAGCCTGAACAATATTTTAGCTCTCTATATGGACCTCCTTGTGTCATTCTCATTAGCGACCACTAGATGGCACTGTGAGTTCAGCAGAGCCCAGTGGATCTTCTACATTCCATCATCTTGGTCCTCACAGGAAACTTTTGACTGCAGCCTGAGGAAAGTTTCTTTGCAGAAAAATCCCTTTTCTGCAGGCTGGATAGTTTGTCCATGCTGGGAAGAGTTCATTCAGATTCATTTTTTATGACTGGAGGCGTCATGAAAATAGATTTGGTTTATTTTTGTTCGGCGTGGAGCTGATCCGCTGTCAGCCACGGCTCAAACTGCATGCAGATTCTCCGTGAAGGCGAAACCTGGAGTCAGAGGTTGACCTCTTTGATCTCTGCTTGACTCCGTAACCTGTATTTTTAACTTTCAGAGTCCTTTTGTTCTGGTCTGGATCTCATTTGGAACCTTATTCCCGCCTCATGAAGCACAAATGTCTGTTTATGGTATGAAAACCGTTTTGGCACCAAATAGAAAACAAACAGCTGACATATTGGTTTTCATTCCATAGCACAGAAAAGTGTGTGTCCGTCATCTGTACACCTTATCACCAACGTGTCGTGCTTCAGTCTGGGAATAAGGCTCCACACTGTTCTCACGCTCTTGTACAGGGATTGCATCAGCCCATCCGCGGATAAAAAAACAAAACGACTGCGCCTCCTCTGCAGTGCAGTCACACGCTGCTGGTGAGTTCTCTGGAGGCGGGGCTGTAGCTGATGAGTGACAGCTCCTGCTCGATCTCCGTGTCCGGCTCGGCTTCCGAGAACATCCCCGCGTTCTGACATTCGGACAGGCTCTGCGACGCTCCTACGATCTGAGTCCCGTCGTCCGACGTGTCCTCCGGGTCTACCGTCAGCCTCCCGTTATTCCCCCTGCCGCCGTTGCGACAGTTACTATTGCGGTCCATGCCGTCTTTCCTGCGACCGCCAATCAGAAGAGGCGTGACTGAGTGGGATGGACACTGCGGGGAGACCAAAAGGGTTTTACAACTCGGTCCGGCAGCATTCGCCTCCACCTTGTACTGGCACCTAATATAACTGGAGAACGCTCTCCTGTAGGTCCTGTTGAAGAGGGTGTAGACCAAAGGGTTGACACCGGAGGAGATGTACCCGACCCAGACGAACACGTTGAGGAGTTCAGACAGCAGTGGCTCNCACCGGAGGAGATGTACCCGACCCAGACGAACACGTTGAGGAGTTCAGACAGCAGTGGCTCGTTGCAGGAGCCGCGGCACAGAACGTAGGTGACGTTGGTGATGAAGAAGGGACACCACATGATGAGGAAGAGGAAGAAGACAATTCCCAGGACCTGAGGGAAGAGAAAAGAAGATGGTAGGAGATTACATGAGGAGAGAAGAGAAGAATCCTATAGTTGATAGCTAGATTAGCATACTGCTAAACAAAAATAAGGCTCCTCTTATCCATTCCATCAAATCATTAAAGCGCCAAAAGGCTTGGATGCTCTCCAACTGAAATCTCTGCATCATATTCCTTTTTAATAACCTTTTTCATTATGCTACTATTTCTGGAATTTTAATTTTGGATATCTCTACGAGAGTTCTTCAGTCTTCATTCAGCCTGAATTTAAATTAAATGAATCATCTGCTGAGAACCCTCTGAACCACTTTCTGACTCCAGCAACGCTTCAAGCTTTTCACATTATTCCACATGGCTGGTTGGATTCGATAACATGAGCTCTTCCAAACCCCCTTCAGAGAACACATTTGAAGCTCCACGTGGAAACATCTGTGGTTTACTTGGAAGAACAAAATCTTTCTTGGTCTTCAAAGGCAACCAAACAAGAGTATAGGCTTATACAAAGCGTGAAATATTTGCTGTGGCCTTCAAGATGAAATACATTTGGACACAGAGCACGAAAAAAAAGACTGAGAGAAAGAAATTATCGCAGAATATCCGGTTCCCGGCAACATGATTAATTTGACTTCACAGGGTTTTTCTTCTTTGTTTCAATACGACGCTTGGATTTTGCTACTTCTATTGTTTTATTCACCAGTAAGTTTGCTAACTCTGGATCATGCTCCATATCAGGGAACCCCAACAGGCGGGCCCGGGGCCAGATAAGGCCCATGACAACCAAATGTCTGGCCTGTGCCAACCCACTGGCAATAACGGCACCTGTCACATACCATTTCTTCTATTACTACTACTACTACTACTACTACTACTACTACTACTACTACTAATAATAATAATAATAATAANTACTACTACTACTACTACTACTACTACTACTACTACTACTAATAATAATAATAATAATAATAATAAGAGCAACAACAACAACATCTGCACATAAAGCAAAGCTTTTACTGGTGCAATAGAAAAACTCCCGGGACATTTTGGCCCTTGGGGAAAACTAACTGGGGAACCCTGCTCTCTACTTTATTCTCACCTTGGAGGCCCGCTTCTCATTCTTAATGGCCTGCATCATCCCCCGTCGCCCATGGCAACCACCTGTGTCACTTCGCCCCGGCCCCGTAGCTGGCGAGCTGAGCTGGGACGCCACCTCTGAGCTGGGAATGATGCTGATGCTTTCTGACGGGGAGGTGCTGAGCAGCATGCTGGGCTCCGCTCCCTTCAGGCAGCTCAGGGTGTTCCTTCTGCTCTGAAGGGGCGGGACCTTTAACTCTGTGGGAGTGGCAAAAGAGGTACCATCAACACTATTCAGGTTTAGATAATTTCATAACTACTTTAAAGGACCATACCATCATTTTGCATGTTTGAGCCTAATATATTCAATTTGCATACACGTAACATTACTGACAATCATTTCCCAAAGCATACTACTAGGATGGTGAATTAAAAATGTATTAAATTCAGTTTTGTCTTTTTGTTGTTTTTTTTTTAGAAGCTACATAATTTTAGCATTTAAGTGCAATAAAAAGCATGGAGTGAATGTATGTCTNTTTAGAAGCTACATAATTTTAGCATTTAAGTGCAATAAAAAGCATGGAGTGAATGTATGTCTCCACCAGGGTATATAGTCCCAAAAAAAGACCTACTTTCATTGAAAAGTTTAAACGACCATGACTTCATAAGGCTGCGTAACTATTAGCAAGAGAAACGTGGATTTTTACGGTGGGTGTATCGCTTGAATATTTGATTTTAAAAGATTAAGAGATTTTGCAAAATATCAGGAAAGCTGAAATATGATTTTATCCTTTGGGAAATGATTGTCAGTAACATAACGTATGAAAATTTAATATATTAGGCTCAAACATGCAAAATGGGTGTATGGTCCTTTAATGACGGACTCACACTTTGATGTGTTTCGAGAATGAATGCAGGCATCCCAAAGGGCTTGATTTTAGGTCCCGTCCTGATTCTCACTGTATCTAAACAACATTTTCTCAACAATTACAATTGCAAACGTGTGTCTTTATGCTGATGATGCTGTACTTTTTGAACATAACTCTAGATCAGCTGTTGAAAATACTTTTAATCATCTTTACCTTGTGTTAATAAATCTCAACCTTATATTAATATAAACCTAAATATTTGTGATTACCTAACACGTTTTGCCTTAGTTGTACAAAAGAGGATTGTCTCAGTGTTTCAAAAGCTTAAAGGACCACACTGGTAATTTTGCATGTTTGAGCCCAATAAATACTACCTGCATACACACGTATGCTACTGACAACATGTAAAACCAAATTTTTTTGGGTTATTTTGCCAATTGTCTTAGTCTTTTAAAATCAAATACCACCAGCTAAAAATTCAATGTGTCGCCTGCTAACATATATGTCTGAATATGATCATTTTTAATTTCTCTGTAAAAGCCACATTCTCATGGAACTATATTCCCTGGTGGAGACATACATTTTTTTCTGTGCAGCTCCATGTTGGGTTGGTTAAATATAACTTTAACAAAAAATAATAATGACGTTTGATTCGCTGTGATGGATTATTTATCTCAAGCACGTCTCAAGTCTCTACAAGTTTGTTTTTTATGGTGTACTGGAATGAACTGAAACCAATGGCTGCCTGGAAGGTAGGAAAAACAATTGTAAAATGTACTGCTCCAGTTGGAAAATGGTTGTCAGTAACAGAAAGTGCATGCGGGTTGGTACTTATTGACCTAAAACATGCAAAAATCACTAGTTTGCTCCTTTACATAGTTTAGGTTAAAGTTTTTGTCGTTTCCTGACAGTTTATTTGAAGGTTTGGATGATGCATGTCTTTCCTTCTGATGAGTTCCTGAGAGAGGAGGCTTCACCCAGTCCCAAAGCCAAAACAGCACCTCCTTTATCCTCCTGACTGCAGCAAATGTTGCTGCAACTGTTATTTTTTCTTATCAAACACAATACACATGCCGAAAATGTTGTCAGACCTGGTGCTGAGCCGAGATAAAGAGAGAAAATAAAAGAAGAAAGCGTTCTGCACAGAGCACAGAGGGGCGGGGTGCCAGGCTGGTTTGGAGCAATCGTTCATCGTTAAAAAATGAAAACCTGCAGCTACACTTGGAAACGTACCAAGAATTTACCCAGCCGTCTCCAGAGTCAAAAATCACAAAGAGAAGTTGCGTCAAGTGTTTTTTTTTTCTTCTGCTTGGTTTAATTTGAGGATTTCTTTTTAAAGGCTTCAGGAGTGATTAAAAGTAGAAAGCACGGGGAAGCAACATAAAACGCCGGCGTAAATGTGCCTCCCATGGCTTATAAAAGCTACAGCTGGTGATTATTTTCACAGTGATATATATAGACTGGCGCTGGTGAGAGCTGTAAACGGCTGCTGCCAAGAAGTCAGATTTCGGCGGCGAAACGGCCGGTAGATGGTCACCTTGTGAGTCCGGAGGGGCGATTGTGTTGATCTGCGGGAGGTGGAAGGTGGAGGGAGGGGGCTGTAGCGTGTTGGTCATTGCTGGTTGGTGCAAAGGCTGCTGGGAGGAGGTTTTGGACTCGTACAGGAAGACGGTCGCCTGCCTTTGGAGCACCTGGAAAAAAGAAGAAGAAGAATGGTCGGGAGTGGAAAGGAAATAAAACAACATAATGGACAATAAAAACAACAATTCCGACCTGTATGGTGAGGCAGTATGTCACCACCATGATGACTAACGGGATGAAGAAGGCTACAAAGGAGCCAATCAGCATGAAGCGCTCCTCGTTGAGGACGCAGCTGCCGTTGACGAAGACCTTGTCCTTGTTGTGGAGGCCAATGACTGGGATGGGCATAGAAACGCCTAGAAAGAGACAGACGGATCGCTCATTTTCTTTATCTCACTGATAATTTTGGATTTTCTGAAGATGAAGTGTAAAGGACAATACCAGCAATTTTGTACATTTAAACCCGGTATATGCAACCCGCATTCGCAAATTTACATATTAAAACCTTGAATTTACTCAGATTAAGGCAATAAATCTTTTTTTTTTCAAATGTAATGTAAACACCATAATTAGATAGAAATTGACAAATCTGAGATTACGCAATTGTAGATAATTTATTCAGGCATGTAAACGTAAAATGCCTCCACATGCATTTCTTCACCTGGTGGACTTTCTTCATACTCCGATTAAAACATCATATATATTTGGGGAACAGTAGAATTCCATTAATTCCAGTCATGTAAACGTCTTAAAGGACCATACCATCCATTTTCCATATTGGAGCCAAATATATTCAATTTTCATACATGTAACGTTACTGACAATCATTTACCAAAGCATACTGCTGGAACGGTGAATTAAAAATGTTTTTCCTACCTTCCAGACCACCATTGGTTTCAGTTCATTCTGCTATTAAAATCAACTTGTTGATACTTGAAACATTCTTGGGATAGGTAGCAGCAAGATGTGCATTCAGGTTTTTTTTGTTTTTTTTTAGAAGTTATGTAATTTTAGCATTTAAGCACAATAAAAACCATGGAGTGAATGTATGCCTCCACCGGGGAATATAGTCCCAAAAGAAGACCTGTGTTTATGGAAAAATTTAAAGGACCATGACTTCATAAGGCTGTGTAACTATTAACAGGTGAAACATGGATTTTTAAGGTGGGTGTATCGCTTGAATATTTGACTTTGAAAGATGAAGAGATTTTGCAAAATATCAGGAAAGCTGAAATACAGTTTTATCCTTTGGGAAANATTCAATTTTCATACATGTTACGTTACTGACAATTGAATATATTAGGCTCAAACATGCAAAATGGTTGTATGGTCCTTTAACATGTTTATTTTGCTTTGACACCAGAGGAAATAGTATAAATATATGAAGTAGCTTATTAAACATGCTAATGTTCATTGGCTTTTACCTGTGACACCTGATTACCTTAATGAGACACAGGTGTGCTGATTAATNATTTTTTTTTTTTTTTTTTATGACCATTATTCTTTAACTGTTGAATTAAGGAGTAAATGTGAAGTTGATTCATCTTTGGTTTTGTAGCAGGTGAGCAGCTGAAATACGGTTTTATCCTTTGGGAAATGACTGCAATGTAACATGTATGAAAATTAATATATTAGGCTCAAACATGCAAAATGGATGGTATGGTCCTTTAATTGCATTATTGTCTTAATCCAAATACAGGCAAATAATTGGAGTACAGTCTAGATGTAAAAGTACTGAATTAAAGAAGTAAGGAAGGAAAGCAGGACTGATAAATGAATGAAAGATAGTAATTATTTGTTTTATACTGAATGCCAAATCTGAATCTGCAAACTAACTGTCAGGTACAAGTTATAGAGAAAAAATTGGATTACTTCCCCCTAATATAGTCTCCAGAAAATAAAAAACCTCAAGTAAAGTGCAAATATCTCGAAATTATATTTAGATATACTTGAAAATGTAAATGTAGTTTGTTAACGTTCCACATCCGCTGTGGAAATCTGCAGACAAATCCTGGGTGTTTGTCGTTTCGCTCCGTGGCAGATCACAGCTCGCCTCCTGACGGGAACAAACGGCCGTGTGGATTCTCCTGCAGGGAGTTCCACAGCCGCGGAGGAAGATCTGCCAAATCATCAGGGTTAAGTGCTCTTTCTACAAAAAGCTGGCATGGAGAAATGACGTTTGTTACCCTGGTGAAAAGCAGGAACTCCCGAGATCTAAAAAAAAACAAGAGCAGCCAGCTGGAGCGGCTGTTTGCTGTGAAGCGTGAAAGTGAGTGAGCGCGCATGCTAATGCTTTATGTTTGAGAGGGAAGGATTAGAGCGCTGCCTAACAGAAAAGCGATGAAAACAACAGAGGAAAGTTGTATTTGAGCCAAACTTAAAGGACCATGCCGGTGATTTTGCATGTTTGAGCCTAATAAATACTACATTACTGACAACCATTTTCCAAAACATTAAAGTTTTCCTGTTATTTTTTCAGATCTCCTAATCTTTCAAAGTAAAATGTTTAGGTGATACTTCTCACCCTTAAATTCAATATTTCACCTGCTAACACGTACGTCCAAAAGCCGTCTTTTCCTGGGACTGTATTCCCTGGAGGAGACATACATTTTCTTCTGTGGAGCTCCAGTTAAATTCAACAAAAAAATAAGAATGATGTTTGGTTTGCTGTGATGGATGACTTATCTCAAGCATGTTTCAAGTCTCTACAAGTTGCTTTTAACTGCCTGGAAGGTAGGAAAAACAATTATAAAATGTACTGCTAAAATAGTATGTTTTGGAAAATGGTTGGTATAAAGGTAACCTGTATGCAAGTTGTGTTTATTGGGCTCAAACTTACAAAATCACTGGTATGGTCCTTTAATGTCAGAAAAGTGATGCCAGAAAATCCAGTGTTTCTATTGGCTGAGACAGTTGGTAGAATGCAGTTAATTTGGTCTGTCCGTGCGTCTGAATGTGAATGATTGCTGTATGAATTCCCCATCAAACTGGATTAAAAATATTTTTAAAAAATTAATAAAAACTTTTGGGAATTTAAACAAAAACATGTTGAATCAGAAACCAGGTTTTACTTTAGTGATGAGATGGAAATTTTTAGTGAGTTACTGCTTTCGGACTGTGAGATTAGGTGTGTGAGAAGAGTGTGTGAGGCTGGGGTGAACAAACACACACAGAGAGAGAGAGAGAGAGAGAGAGAGACTCAGATGACAGAANCTGGGGTGAACAAACACACACAGAGAGAGAGAGAGAGAGAGAGAGAGACTCAGATGACAGAAAGCGAAGCCAGATTGTGTTTCTTGACAATCAGAGAAACAGATTAAGGCAGATTATTGTGTTATTGTGTGTGTGTGTGTGTGTGTGTGTGTGTGTGTGTGCGTGCGCGAGAGAGAGAGAGAGAGAGAGAAAGAAAACGTCTGACCCCCATTCTGTCAACTACATCTCAAATATTCTTTTTCAGAAGGGATCAAGTCCCATTTTATCCTCCAGGTTAAAGATGAATCCGTCCTCTGGCCTTCCTTCAGGGTTTTTAGGAAGACTTTGAACTTTGACCTTCTTTGGAAGCTAATCCCTGATAAAGAAGAAGAAGCCAGTGTGTTGTTTTTATTGTGTATGTTTGATCCAGACATGTTAAGGACCCATTTTAGTATTAATGGGCGCTAAAATAACTCTTTTGGGATATGGGGACATTATCGGACAAGTAAAAAAAAATCTGTATCTTTAACATATATATCGTATTTATAATGTAAAACAAAGAAATGACATCATCTGTTACATAAGTTAGGCTTACAGAAGGCATACCGACGTGAATCGTGACGCGGCTGTAAGAATCATGTAATGCGTGTTGTTTTTCCTCGTTAATCCTTTAGCATTGATCGCCGTAAGTTCAGACTTCAATCACGGCTGCGCGGAACGGCGCCGAGCCTTACCGGGGTCAGCGAAATGCTAGCGGGAACGCGAGGATTTCTCAGAATCCAGAAGCAGACAGGAAGTAAACTAAAAGTCAAGCTGATTTCGGGAAGCTTCAGGAGATTTGATGCATCTGAGATGCTGTACTGTATTAATATGCACTTTTTTTTTAATACTTGGTCAACAAAATAACAAATATGAAGATGTAGAAGACGCAGAAAAGGGTAACGATAAGGAGAGATTATAAGGGTTGGTGTGCCAAACTGTTTGAACCACATCTATGTGGGTTTGTCCGGTTCAAACGGTTCAAATTAGGGTTTTTTTGCCCCTCGGTATGATTCGTTAGGCAGTTTTGAGGAGGTGGTCTTAGCCCAGCTCCAAACGAAGTCTGGATCAGATCGTTTGTGTTCTGATTACAATCTACCCAACCTCTGAACCACAGAGCGACCGACTGATCTATTGATTGATCTCGAAGCAGAGGTGGCTAGGTGTGATTAGCTAACGTTAAAGGACCATATCAACCATTTTGCATGTTTGAGCCTAATATATTCAATTTTCATACATGTAACATTACTGACAGTCATTTCCCAAAGCATACTACTGGAGCGATGAATTAAAAATGTTTTTCCTACCTTCCAGACCTCCACTGGTTTCAGTTCATTCTGGTATGCTATTAAAATCAACTTGTTGTTACTTGAAACGTTCTTGGGATAGGTAATCCATCATCATCAACAAGATGTATATTCAGATTTTTTTTTTTTTTTTTTTTTTTTTTTTTTTTTTTTTTTTTTTTTTTTTTTTTTTTTT
>VXCM01003031.1:37389-44889 GCA_014773175.1 Lucifuga dentata | reverse complement strand
GCAGCGCCAATAACTGACAAAGTGTGTGTGTGTGTGTGTGTGCGCGCGTGTGTTGACCGTGCACGACTAATTAAGCAGTAATTTACTGTCCCTCTCCTGCTTAGTATTCCAGAAGTATGCCTGACAGCTACAAAGCAGAAACATGAAGAGAGCAAGTCGGGTCCTTTCCTTAAAGGAGCATACTGGTGATTTTGCACGCATAGAAGCTACATTACTGCCAAACATTTTCCGATATAAAACCTGCAGAGACTTGAAACATGCTTGAGATAAGTCATCGATCACAGCACACAATGTCCTTTTAATTTTTTGCCGGGTACAACACAGAGCTGCAAGAAAGAAGATGTATACCTCCGCCAGGGAATATAGTCCCAGGAGAAGATGGCTTTTAAAACAAAAAATAACCATCCCTTCTGCATTTGAATGTTAAATACATTAAATTTAACTGAAATATTGATTTTGAGAGGATTTGGCAATATAACAGGAAAATTAAAATGTGGTTGTACGTTTTGGAAATTGGCTGTCAGCAATGTAATATGTGTGCAGGTAGCATTTATTGGGCTTAAACATGCAAAATCACTGGTATGGTCCTTTAACATTGACCTGCATGAATTTTTGCCCTGTCGTGATAACATCGATTTTGACTTTTTCATATCAATCTCGGGTAAAAGGACAAATACTTTCTCCTCTCGGGCTCCGGTGTTCTGCTGAAATGTTTTACCAAATCAATTAAAGGGAATGTTTTCCCTGAGAAGTACAGAAAGGCCTCAAATCTGACACTGGCTGATAAACGGGAAGACTTTTACATCAACGTCACGGCCGGATGCTGAAAAAATCTAAATGGAATTATGAGTTTCTTAGCATAAACATCTACTTTGCATATTTGTTGGCTTGTTGCAATAATATCTACGTCAGCTTATTCATACTTGGTTGTCTCCGCTGTCAGAAGGCTGGGATGACACATAATACATCATCGTAGGCCATGATGCTGTCTCACACAGACACACACACACACACACACACACACACACACACACACACACTCCTAAATTCACACACACTCTTCTAAATTCATTCCCAACAAATCAGGCAAATGTTGGATGAATAAAATTGGCCTCAGAGATATCAGCTCCATGTTGCCAGGATTTTCCTCTGAATCAATTATCTTGTGGCAGACCAATGATGCATTCAGGTCATGAGAAAAAGCTCAGAATTCCAAGTGACATACATGCCTGAAAACTATAAAAGGCCAAATTCCATGTATGTATAGCGTGGCAAGTCATTTTTCCAACTTAATATCAGCTTGAAATCTTTTTTCTTTTTTTTTTTTGTTGCAGACCAATGATGTATTTAGGTCATGAGAAAAAGCTCAGAATACCAATTGACATACATACCTGAAAGCTATAAAAAGCCAAATTCCACATATTTATAGTTTGGCAAGTCATTTTTCCAACTTATTATAGCTTAAAATCAATTGTTTTGTGGCAGACTATGATGCATTCAGGTCATGAGAAAAAGCTCGGAATTCCAATTGACATCCATGACATGCATGCCTGAAAACTATAAAAGACCAAATTCTGTGTCATTTTCCAACTTAGCATCAGCTCTGAAATCAGTTTTGAGAAGGCTACATTTACCAAAACCCAGTAAAATGTTTTATGTTGTTAATTGGATGGTCGAGGAACACAGAACGCTGCACTATAATGATCTTGGCATGGAATAATACAAGTTTTTAGAAAAAGTATTTTTCTATGATACTGTATTATGCCCCGAAATCCAATAAACCCACACGGAGTTGATGCAGAAACCTGGCGTGGATACTGTAAGCAAGAACAGCAGGTGATAACTGGTATGTTATCGCAATAATCACGGATCATCCTTCAAATGAAATGCAAGATAACGACATGCGGCGGCTCCAAGAAGCAATAATCATCTCAATAATTGCGCTGAAAAAAAACAAAGTATTGGAGTGATGAGAGGGCGCGTGTTAGCGTGGCAACAGCTGGTGAGTGGGTGGGCGCCCCGATGAGATGTATGATTGTGCAGAAAAAATGAGAAATATTAGGTGAGATGTATTGGTATGTGAGAGTGATTTAATGAATACAGTTAAAACGAAGGCAAAAATCATTCATTTTAAAGGGCAATACCGGCAGTTTTGCATGTTTGAGCCCAATATATGCAACCCACATATGTGTTATGTTACCATTTCTCAAAATATACTACTTTAGCAGTAAATTTTAGAATTGTTTTTCCTACCTTCCAGGCTGTCATTGGTTTCTGTTCATTCCACTACGCAATATAAATCAACTTATTGAGACTTGAAACAAGTTTGAGATACGTAATCCATCAAAGATAACACGACATCGATTATTTTTTTTTGTTTTTTGTTTTTTGTTGAAGTAACTTTATTTAATGCAATACAATGCACAGAAGACAATGTCCCTCCGCCAGGGAATATAGTCCCAGGAGAAAATGGCTTTTACAGAGAAGCTAAAAATGACCGTCCTTTCTACTTTCGTACGTGTTAGCAGTGAAACACTATATTTTAATGTGTGTGTCACCTGAACTTAATTTTGAAAGATTAGGGGATTTGTTCAAATATCAGGAAATCTGAAATACGGTTTTATGTTTAGGAAATTGTTTGTCAGTAATGTAACATGCATGCAGCTAGGGTTTTTTGGGTTCAAACATGCAAAAATCGCTGGTATGGTCCTTTAGGAGTGTATTAGAGATTGTGGGGGAAGTCAGGACTCACCATAGAGGATGTTGATGAGGGAAATAGGCATGACCAGGATGCCTACGAGCATGTCGGCTACCGCCAGCGACCTCAGGAAGAAGTTGGTGGCGTTCTGGAGCTTCTTCTCCAGCGAAACGGCGAGGATCACCAGGATGTTCCCGCCGATGGTCAGCGCGATGATGACGAGGATGAGCAGGGCCGGCCAGTTCTTCTCTTTGATCGCCGCCCTGGAGACAGTCTGCTGGGAAATGTTGGCGTCCAGGCCCACGTTGATGGACGCTACGCCTCCGCTGGTGGCGCCGCTGAGCCCCATCCCCCACGACAGGCTTTGGTTGAAGTCCAGGGTGTTGTTGCTCGGCCACGCCATCCGGCCCCCGACCTCCAGGGAGGAGGTGGTGGAGCCAAATCCGCCGAGGAGAGCCCTCGCCGGACCGCCCATGCTGGACACGGACTTGTTACAGCTGGAGGTTAAAGAGGGACGGCTCCTCTAGGTTCTAATTCACCTTCTTCACCAGCAGGGGGCAGAAGAAAGCGAGGAGAGAGTTGACGTTAGCATTAGCAGGGAGCTAACGTAAGTGCCGACTTATTGGCTGGAATTTGGTTTTCAGTCTCAACGAGACGGTACGACGACCTCGTAGATTGATGAAACAGGGATCTGGGGGGGTGGTGAGGAAGATNGGGGTTTAAATTGATGGACAGGAAATGGTACAAAGAGGGAAGAGGGAAGGCTAGCTACAGGTTTGGATAATCCTTGTTAGCTGCGGAGCGCTTTGGATGCTTCTCCAAGAATCGACTCTCCCATTTCCCATCGATTCATCATCGGCGAAGAGTTGGCGAGGTGTGCGGCGAGCCGAGATGTCCCGTGTCGGCTCCGCGTGTTCAGTCACAGGCGCCGCCCGCTGGGGCGGAGGGTTCGAGAGTTCCCGAATGAAAGCCGAAAAGCGGGTCGATGGAATCCATGGCGGCTGGCCGTGCTCTGCTTCCCTCGCCGGCGTTTTAGTTTCACCGTTGATCAGGTTGATCTGCAGAAAAGACGGGAAGAAAAACAAAGATTATTTATTGTTACGTTTGATTTCACGCAATATTCTATCCATCCGGCCAATCATCATCCTTCTGTCTTTGCATCCATCAATCTCTCTTCCTACATTCCATGTTGTGTCTGTCTTTGTCTACCTCATTCATCAATTCCAAATCCTTCCTTCCTTCCTTCCTTCCTTTACAGTGTTTCTTCCAGTTTTTCATTCTTCCTTCTTTCCTGTACTGTGTTTTTTTGTACTTGATATTGTCCTTCCTTCCCTTGCATCCTACTTTTCATTCTTCCTAGCCTGTCTTCCTTCCTTCCTTCCTTTGAGGTGTTTCTTCCTGTTTTTTTCTCCTACCTTCTTTCCTTTATTGTGCTTTTGTCATTTAATCTTTGATACCCTCCTTCCCTTGCATCCTACTTTTCATCATTCCTACTTACCTTCCATTCCTGTCAGTTTACCCTTCCTTCCTTCCTTCCTTCCTTCCTTCCTATTTGCATGCTATATTTGTTTCTTTCANACCTTCCATTCCTGTCAGTTTACCCTTCCTTCCTTCCTTCCTTCCTTCCTTCCTTCCTTCCTTCCTTCCTATTTGCATGCTATATTTGTTTCTTTCATCGTCTTCCTTCTTCTGTCTTTCCTTTGTTTCATACTTTGTCTCCCTCCTCCCTTCTTTCTCTCTTACTTTCCTTTTTCTCATCCCTTCTTTCCCTCCACCTATTCGCCGTCTTCCCTTCTTTTCTTTCCTTGCTGACAGCGATTCTTTCCAGACAAAACTTTACAACATTCTCTGAAATCCTAATAAAAGAGTTTGGCAGAGAGAAAAACTACCGCCATCAAAAGCTATCAACATCTAAAATAAACTTAAGGAGATAAAAAGTAAAACTTTAATGTTGACATGTTCATGCTACCGTGTGTGTGTGTGTGTGTGTGTGTGTGTGTGTGTGTGTGTGTGTGTGTGTAGAAGTACTGGCTGTCCTTTCCATTTATCCTTAGCAGTCAGACAGGCAGAAAGTGATTTAGCAGCTCATAAATGTCTGCAAGGATAGATGGAAATGCATGCACGTGTGTGTGCGTGTGTGTGCGTGTGCATATGTATGCATGTCTCTGTGTGCAAATCTCTGTAAGAGACAGCGAGACAGAGAATGAAAAAGTGTGACAACCAATGACATTTGTAAGATGTGTAGGTGGTTGTTTGAGAATGAACTGTTTTAATGTGTGTGTGTGTGTGTGCGTGTGTGTGCGTGTGTGTAGGTAAACTGAAACAATGAGATAAAAGCACTAAAAGCAGTGCAGCGTTGATTGTTAATTCTCACTGAGTCTGACAGTACAACCAACTACTTCACATTACAAAGAGTCATTTAATTCAACGCTAATATCAAAAATATAAAGTATAAGGACAGTGTAAAGGACCATACTGGTGATTTTGTATTAAGCCCAAGAAATACTAGAGACAATAAGGACGCACACACTCGCAGTCACCCTAAAAAAAATGAATCTTGTTTCTGCTTTAAACCTGCGCATGCACACACACACACACACACACACACACACACATACACCGCCTTGTTATCTCCTCTTGTTTTGNTGCACACACACACACACACACACACACACACACATACACCGCCTTGTTATCTCCTCTTGTTTTGCATCACAATCGACACTAATTAGACACAAACCAAAAATTAGAATCAGCCCAGGAAGTGTGTGAGAGTGTGTTTGTGTGTGTGTGTGTGTGTGTGTGTGTGTCTCTTGTCTTGGTTTACCAATCACGTCATCTGTANGTTTGTGTGTGTGTGTGTGTGTGTGTGTGTGTCTCTTGTCTTGGTTTACCAATCACGTCATCTGTAGGTCGTAATTGCTGTTGTTCCTCCAAAGCATTTTCCAGCTCGCTTCCTGCAGAGACGAGCGCAGACCGACAAAGGGCGGCGGCGCTGAAGTGTGGTGAAAGCTCAGATGTCTCTGTCGCCGCTTCGTTTTCGCGGCGGGACGAACCACTGCTGTTTGTTTAAGCCGCGTCTGCTTGATGAGATAAAACGGCAGGAAAAATGCGACGGGGGGATTTTCTTCTTCTTAAAAGGCTGCTTTGTGAGATTTAAAGCTTAACGGCCGAGGGTTTCCGTTTCTCATCCACGAAAAATCTCCAGCTAGAAGTGTTACAAGATGACAAGTCTGTATGACACTTTTTTCTGAGTTCTCTCTCTCTCTCTCACACACACACACACACACACACACTCGCGAGGCTGTACTGCCATGTCTAACTTCGAAATGGGAATCCAGAAGCAATTTCCATGTTTTTATTTATTTTCATTTAGGGTCGGTTTTGAAATCTTTGCAAAGTTTTAATGTGAAAAACACGTCAGAGCAGCGCCGTGCACACTGAGTGAAAACGAGACGTTTCACGCGTTTTATCTTTTTAAGGTCGCTTAGCTTCTATTTTTTCCATCTCGCTGAGGTTTGGGTTAATTCTGCTTTAATTTGTTCTTCAACTATCCCTTTTTCTTCATCCCTACTCCATCTTTTTTCTGACTCCTCTGTCCTCTTTCCATACCTCTCCATCCTTTTTTCATTTCCTTCCTTCCTTCCTTCCTTCTTTCATTCTTTCCTTCTTTTCTTCCAGTTTGACTCCTCTACCTCCACCTTTATCCTTTCTTCTCATCATCTTTTCTCCTCCTTCCTTCCTTCCTTCCTTCCTTCCTTCCAATTTGACTCCTGTACCTCCATCTTTGCATGTCTTCTCATTCTTATCTCCTTCTGTCCTTCCTTGCTTCTTCTTCTCCTGTCACATCTTCCTTCCTCCCTTCTTTCATTCCTTTCTTCCTTCATTAATTCCTTCCTTTGCTTATTCCCTCCCTCAGAGAGAGATAGAGATGATAGATAGAGAGAGATGATTCTCCCATGTGATTAGAGACTCACTTTTCCTCGCCTGACGATTGATGTCCTGACGTTAGCTGTTGCTTCGGATGTTTCCTTTCTCGTTCTCTTACTCTTGCTGTATCCGTCCCTCTGTCATCTGTCACTCCACACCTCCGGAGCGAGGGATCAGCATCGTCCATCTGCCTGAAAAGATAAAGAGACAGACAGAGAGAGAGAGATGTTGAGTTTGTACGTGTTCTTATGAAGCGTTTCGTATGAAGTGGAAGAAAAACTCGACTCGAGTCTGTGGAATCTCCAATATTCACTCAGTTAGCAAACTGCAGAAAGCGTGAAGCATTTTTGATGAACAACATGGGAAAAAAAAAAAAAAATNAAAAAAAAAAAAAAATGGAACGCAGTAATGTCAGGCTCATGCAGGCTTGAAGATGTGCAACAGGGTTATTGTACATTTTCCATGTGATTATCTACTGCCTGCTTATATCTATCTATCTATATAGATATAGATATATATTTTTTTAAATTGTGATTCAAGTTATTGGATGATTTTTTGTGTTTTCCAAAGAATGGAGGTCATTAGAGGTAATTTGCAGCCTGTGACTACAATTCAGATTAGCCTATCATTACAGACATTTAATTTTAATAGGATTAACCCGGAACTCTTTGAGATAATAAAGTCTATCTTGACTTGTTGCTGAAAGGTGTTGAGAGTAAAAAGATGCTGAAAAGAGAGGGGAAAAAAAAGAGAAGATGAAAAGTGTCATTATTTTTCTTTAATGAGGCCGTGAGTCAATACGACTGATTTACTGTGCTCAGAGTGAGAGAAAAGCTTTGTGTCGCTATGGTTTTCATACGGGGGGGGGGGGG
>VXCM01003031.1:24713-37336 GCA_014773175.1 Lucifuga dentata | reverse complement strand
AGAGAGAGAGAGAGAGAGAGAGAGGCTGAAGGGGTCAAGTCACAAAGTTTATTCTCTGCCAGATGATGTACCGGCCATTAATGCAGTAGACACAATTCCTAATATGATACCACATAATCCCCCATCTGTACGTGTGTGTGTGTGTGTGTGTGTNGGGGGGGGGGGTTCTGACAAGATAGAGGACAGGAATGGAGGCTGTAATGAAAGGAGAAATGAAGAACGAAGGGAAAGAGGGAAGGAAGAAAGGCTGATAGAAAGGAAGAGCAAAGGAACCTAGCAGGGATGGGAAGTAACGGAAAGAAGGGGCGGAGGACAAACTAGAAGAGGCACTGCAAAGGAAAGAGGGAAAGAAGGAAGGATGGGAGGATGGAAGGAAGGATGAAAAGTAGGGTGCAAGATAAGGAGGGAAGATATCAAGGACAAACTGGAAAAAACATAGCAAAGGAAGGAGAGATAAGGAGAGGAAGGAAGGATGGGAGGATAGAAGGAAGGAATCAAGGACAAACTGGAAAAAACTGAGAAAAGGAAGGAGAGGAAGGAAGGAAGGAAAGATGGGAGGATGAAAGGAAGCAAGGGTGAAAAGTAGGATGCAAGGTAAGGAAGGGAGGAATTAAGGACAAAAAACACAACAAAGGAAGGAGGGAAATAAAGGGAGAGGAAAGGAAGGAAGGATGAAAAGGAGGATGCAAGGTAAGAAGGAAGGTATCAAGGATAAACTGTAAAAAACACAGCAAAGATGAAAGAAAGAAAGAAAGAAAGAAAGAAAGAAAGAAAGAAAGAAAGAAAGGTGTGTGTGTATCTCAAACTTAAAACACAAATATTTGATATGNGAAAGAAAGAAAGAAAGAAAGAAAGGTGTGTGTGTATCTCAAACTTAAAACACAAATATTTGATATGAATGTGTGTAACTTTCCTTTTTTCTGAAGTAAAATGAATAAAGAATCAATCTCAGACATTCAGCCAATTATTAAAAACACATCAAATCAAACCAAAACACACACACACACGGAAACACACAGAAACACACGGAAACATATTACATGAATGTTATACTACATGAAGTGTGATCACAGCTACCTGAACTGGATGTGATCTTCTTTCCAATAACGGACAAACGGTACCGGTCCAGCTGTTTTTTTTTTTNGTTTTTTTTTTTGTTTTTTTTTTACAAACGTGTCTTTGTTGAGGTGCAGATTTAATGACGTAAGAATCAAACCCAGTCTGCTGGCTCGTTTTCCTCGCTGTAACTGTGGCGGGGAAGCTGACGGTGTTACTGACCGGTACTGAAATACCGCCGGTAGCTGACGGGTTTTCACAGCCGCTTTCTGTTTCCCGTTCTACTGAACTAGAATTACTTTCCGCACACGCATCTCATATTTATCGCCACTTTCAGCTAGCATTACTTCAAGCTAGTTTAGCCCAAGATGCTAACTGACGCTACAGTGGCCCTCCAAATGATCGCTGTTAGTTTTCCGGTCTGCGTTCCGTTAAAATACAAAACAGCGATTTATATACAGACGCATAAACAATGTAAAGGTTTTTAAGGATCCGTGGACTCCATGTTGTCCTCTCTGTGCGTAGAGGTGACAGGTAAATTCCTGTTACTCCACCTGCTGTCCATAAGCATCAAGGCTAAAGTCAGAGGTGGGCACTGCTCCGTTGTTCCGTTAGTAACGGAGTTACTGTTTTGAGAAACGGAATAACGGACCCGTTAGTTTTTTTTTTACTGTAACAGACTGAGTAATGGAAGTTACTTTTTGCTCCGTCAGTCCGCTACTTTTTGCTGCTCGGCTTCATTTGTATCGCCGCTGTTGGCGCTGAAGACGCTGAACGGCAGACGGTGACTCAACCGGAGGATCATCACAGCCACAGGAGCTGGAGCAGTGTGTCCTCAGGTACAAATCCATACCAGATTATTATACTTTATTTTTCACAAGGATTGTTTTTTTGTCTGAACGTAATAAGTACCAGTGTCCGGTGCTCAGTAAGTACTACGTTAAATTCAGCGTGTACTTCAATTACAAACTCCTGGAGAACGTCCTCGGTGGACACCATCACGGACCTGATACGTGTCTTTGCGCACACGGACATCCCTTCCAGCGCCTCCGTGGAGCGCCTGCTGTCCGTGGGAAAGGACGTCCTCAGGACAGAGAGGACGTCTCCATGCCAGCCTGGAGCGTCTTCCTCAGTAAATAACGGTGCTAAGATGACATTTACTGCTGCTGTTTTAACGTTTCTTTGTGCTCAAATCAACTTGTGATCACGCGAGTCACGTAATTCAATGGATACATTTATGCCTTAATATAAATACAGGCATATAATAAATATAATAATATGCCTATAATTAATTACTAATTTATAATTACAGGGCAACTGCCAGCATGTTGAGGACATGGAGGACGTCAAGGAGTGAGCCTCGTTTAACCTTTTTAAGCGCTTTATTTTTATTCATTTTTTAAATTTTTCTTCCCTTTGTATAATAAAAAAATATGTGTTTTTTGACTTCATTTAATAAAAGTAGCGGAATAACGGAGTAACGACTTCTGGTATTTTTGTGACGGAGAAACGGTCTGATGGATAATGAAGTTACTTTTTTGAGTAAGGATGCCCAGCTCTGGCTAAAGCGATAGCTAACTTTGATGACCTTTCAGAATAAGGGTATAAGCTTCTACACTGCAACGATTAAAATAAAAAAAAATTCCTACTAAAACAAATTGAAATTAAATTTTTGTTGTCATTTTTTTTTTTAAGTTTTTGAAAAATTTAGTTGTTGTTTTTTTTTTTTTTTTTTNTTTTTTTTTTTTTTTTTTTTGTAACACCACAACAAAAAAAATGCCTTTGGAAATCGAATTTAAGACCTTTTTAATGCCATTTAAGGCCTTAATTTTGGCAGAATCAATTTAAGACCATTTAAGTCTTTTTAAGATCCTGCCATACGCTGCTTTCAGAGTGTTAAGCTTCTCTATGATTGGCTGCATTTCAGCGCCGCCGCTCTGCTCGCCACGCCCTCAGCGCCAACTGTTGCAGTGATTATGGGATTGCTGTTGACACATCAACTCTGCTTTAATGGAATTTCTGACAGCTGTGCAGAGGGGAATATGTTCTCACACACACACACACACACACGCGCGTATTCTGAGGCGAAACTGATACAACTGAATCAAACGCCACAAATGCACAAAGGAGTCCTTGGGAAGATCCTGCTGCTCTTCTTCCTCTTCAATCTCTCTGCATCTTCACTTTCATCAAAAGTACAAATAAAGGTCAGAGACAACAGTTGTTTTATTAGCAAAGACAGAGAAGAAGAGAGAGAGAGAGAGAGAGAGAGAGAAGTGGTAGAAGTAGAGAAGGAGCCAAAGCATCCCATTGTTTCAGGACTGCATATATTTCCAAACAGCTGCCTGCAAGCCATGGAGTGTGTGTGTGTGTGTGTGTGTGAGTGTGTGTGTCACTTTTGATCATGGCAAACTGCATGTTTTATCCCCATGTATTGTAAGCGCTGTATGTTTCTGTGCTGTGTTCTGTGTGTATGTTTCATGCTAATCATGCATGTGTGATTAGCATGTGCATCATGCGTGATTAGCATGTGCATCACTGTTACTGTATGTATGTGTGTGCGTGTGCATGTGTGATTAGCATGTGCATCATGTTACTGTATGCGCATGTGTGTGTATGCATGTGTGATTAGCATGCATGTACATCGTGTTACTGTATGTGTATGTGCATGTGTGATTAGCTTGTACGTGGACCCACAGTTTCACGACCATTAACAGCTTCTGACCTGACAGATGTGGCCGCCATTATCCCGAGCAGCCACGCTCTGATCTGTGACACGGCGAGGACACGGGCTGATGGACAGATGAAAGATGAGTGGATGGAGGGAGGGAAGGACGCTGTTGCAGAGATTAATAATTCTTACTGTCGGAAATCATCGGCGTGTAATTTGATTTAGTGTGATTTAATTTTAATTTTTCACGAGGCGTTCAGGGACTCGTCCTGTACGATCACACAGGTTCATCTGCCTGGAAGCTTTAATTACACGCTCATGTTTACGTGATTTGATTACTACTGGAGTGTGTGTGTGTGTGTGTGTGAATATTTATAATAATCTGAGTCAAGTCATGAAACGTGTAATTAAAGGGTATATGACTTATATTCCAGTTTAATTTATACAAAACAGATGTTCAGAGTTGAGCGAATGGAAGGAAGAAAAACAGAAAAGCCATTTATTAATATCATAAAACGTTCTGACATCATAAAAACCTCTTATTATTAAGTTGCTAATTATTCCATAAATTATAGGATGAATGAAAAAAATCTGTCTGCTGTTGTTAACAAAGAAAAATAAAAGCAAGGAAGGAAGGAAAATAAACTGGCAGGGATGGAAGAATTATTGAAGAGAAGTGAAAAAAGGAAGGAAGGAAGGAAGGAAGGAAGGAAGGGTAAACTGACAGGAATGGAGGAAACAGAAGGAAGAAAGGAAGAAATAAAAAAGTAGGGAAGGAAGGAAGAAAGGCAGGAAGGAAGGAAGGATAAACCAACAGGAATGGAGCAGGGAAAGGAGAAATGAAGAAAGGAAGGAAGGAATGGTACATTGACAGGAATGGAGGAAGCATGAAAAAAGATGAAAAAGTAGGGAAGGAAAGCAGGAAGGAAGGAAGGAAAGAAGGAATGGAGGAATCATGGAGGGAAAAAATGAAAAAGTAGGGAAGTAAGTAAGTAAGTAAAGGAAGGAAGGAAGCAAGGAAGTATGAGAGGAATCAACAGATTATCCAATGAAATGTAACCAGCCGTGAATTATGGGACTTAACTATGCATCTGTAATGTCTCTTGGCCCAATCAGATTGCTCACACTCACACACACACTCACACACACACACACCTAATCCTCAACTGGACACCATCCGCTGACCGTACACATTAAAAGTACAGTATTTACATTCCAGGACTGAAAGCTGCATTTATGGGAAATATGAGAACAGCTGGAACCTTTGACCAATCAGATTCCTCCGTTAGTATGATGTCATGTTTCCTTTAGTCTGGTTTATTTTTACACTGTTTTACTGCGGAGCTTAATGCCTAATACAGTTATTAAAAGACAGGATCACACATGCTGATGAAATGTGTGTGTGTGTACGTGTGTGTGTGTATGTGTGCACGTGTGTGAGTAAGCATGTGCATGTATGTCTGTGTGTAGGTGTGTGTGTTTCATCTTGAGTAAGAAGTCATAAAGCACATATGGCAGGATGAAATATTCATAAATTCCTCGTAAAGGACCATACCGGTAATTTTGCATGTTTAAGCCCAATAAATACTACCTGCATACCACATTACGCTACTGACAAACAATTTTCAAAACATAAAATGTGTTTGAGTTAACTGTTATTTTGTCAAATCCCCTACTCTTTCCAAAAAAAAAAAAAAAAAANAAAAAAAAAAAAAAAAAAAGTTCAGGTGATGCACACCTTAAAATTCAACATTTTGGATCATTTATCTCAGCACATTTCAAATCTCTACAAGTCGATTTTTATAACGACTTGGATGACAGTAGAATGAACAGAAACTAATGGCAGTCTGGAAGGTAGGAAAAACAATTCTAAAATGTGTCGCTTCAGTTGTCAGCAATGTAACATCGTATTTATTGAGCACAAATGTGCAAAATCACCGGTATGCTCCTTTAATGTCCACAGAGCATTAGACGGAAAACAACGCAAACAGCCAAACATTTGGGAGTTTGGATCTGTTGTTTCAACTTTTCAGTCTTTTTCAGGCTTCTTCCTCTCGTTTCGCGTCAAATCCAGCTTCCTCCGTTCTTTTTCTCGCCTCCCGTGATGTTCCCGTGATTTTGTTGAATTCGAATCACAGCGACGCCGCATGGCTCGACAGGAAGTGACGGCGAGCGAGCACGAGTGAAACACATGCCGCCGAAACCCAGTTTAACCGTTAACGTTAAAACCCTTTCAAGTGTTTCATTGGCTAAACCAGAAGTGTGTGAATAATAAAAATCAACACTAATAAAAATCTAACTTTTCTTATTTAATCTTGATTTTTTTCTTGACATTTATTCTTTACGTCAGGGAAAACAAATATATTTTTGCTTTTCCTGATGTGTTTCGTTCCAATTGTCAACCAACAGAAGGTGTTGATAACTTACTGATAGAATTCCTGCTGTGTGTGAAATGTCATGCTGTGTGTATAATATATCGTCACACACACACACAAGGTGTATTTTACCTTCAATCTCACACCTTTGTTGTGTTTCTTTTCCTCTTTTCTCTCTTTTTTTGCACGTGTTTCCCAGGAGAGATCAGCTCATCCTAAAATTTCTGTTAAATCTCAAAGTTTTTACTCACGATACAGATCCAGCCGGGAATTTTAAATATGGAAAACAGGAGAGAACGGAATGTTTCATTCTCTCCTGTTCAGTTTAGAAATTACTATACAAAAAAATAAAAAGAAAAGAAAAAGTCATAAAATATGAAATAAACACAAATACAAGTGTAAAAAAAACCCCTGGAAAACATAAAAAAATAAATTGGAAACATTTCTTTCCATTTTGTTCTGGAAAATACAGTTACACACAGTGTGTGTGTGTGTGTGTGTGTGTGTGTGTGTGTGTGTGGGGTGAACAGTTTGTTCCAAACTCTAAGGAAGCTTTTCTTCTTACAAACAAACCAAAAGGATAAAAGCTCTTTGACTTCAAGACTTTTATAAACCTGTCGTGTGTGTATGCAGATAATGATTGTGTGTGTGTGTGTGTGTNGACTTCAAGACTTTTATAAACCTGTCGTGTGTGTATGCAGATAATGATTGTGTGTGTGTGTGTGTGTACAAAAAGCTTCTATCCCCACACACAAACTACAAGGTTGAAAACTCCTTCATCCTCATGCTTCTATTGTAAATATGCGTGCATCAAAGATTGACTCTGTGTGTGTGTGTGTGTGTGTGTGTGTGAGAGATGCTAATGGCTCAACATAACATGAAACAGATATATTTTCCCTCGTTACACAAAAGAGGTAAGCAGACGTTAATGGTATGCACATGAATGCACAAATGCTACAAACATGCACACTACACACACGCAGTTTTTTTTTAACAAAGTAAAACATCCTTAGTTGCTGAGATTATGACAATTTATAAAACAATCAGTCCTCCTCTGTTTCTTATAGAGATTAGTGTGTGTGTGTGTGTGCGTGCATGTGTGTGTGTGTTCATCGCTCTGCTTCTCTGTCAGTCTTTCTCTTTGTATCGACAGATCTGTCGTCATCGGGTGACTCATCTTTTCCTTTCTCTCTCTCTCTCTCTCCATTGTTCTTTCATTCTTTCTTCTTTCTCCCTCTCCTCACTCTCTCCATCATTCTTTCTTCTTTCTCCCTCTTCTTTTCTCTGTCATCATTCTTTCATTCTTTCTTCTCTCTCTCCCCCTCCATCCCTCCCTCTGCGTTGACCCCTTTGTTTTTCTCTACATGACTGCATCCCTCGCTCCTGTCTGGCTCTGACAGGAAGTCCAGACGAAACCTCGATTATCTCTGTTGTCGTCTGAAACCTGAGAAGCTCCAAATCAGCTTTTCAGGAAACAGGAAGGACACACCTGTGTGTGTTTGTTGTTTTTACCAGATGAACACACATTCTGGACGTTATCTGATGACTTTTAAAAGTCCCACCGTCTGAGCAAGCATTAGTCCTGGAGAAGACGTTTAATTTTGTTTTCATTTGTTACCTAAAAAAGTTGGCGTGTAAAAATGACAAAATGCTGCTTTTCTACTTGTTTCAGGAAAATTGTTATATTCTAAAAAACAAAACAAAACAAATACAAACGTGAGGAAAATGGATCTAATTTCTTGATGCTTTCCGTATTTTTCTTTAAATTTTCCCAGATTTTATAATGCTTTGTCTACAAATTTCCCAGATATTTTTTAAGCTTTCTCTAAAATTTTCCCAGATTTTTTGATGCTTTCTATACATTCTTATGTTTTCTGAAATTACAGAAATTTGCCAAAAAGAATTTAAAAAAGCATTTAAAAAAGTGGGTGATTTTTTTGTTGGTTGATGGTTAGATAATTGAATTTGAGCAAAAAACACATAGAGAAACAGAAGGACAGAGAGAGAGAGAGACAGAAACCAGACAAAGAAAAGAGAGAAACAAACCTCAGCTCTCTGGCTGTTGAGGTGCTCTTTGCCCTTGAGTAGGTGGCGACACACTCCTCCACCTCCCTTTCTTCCTCTCTCATTCTATCCATCCATCTCCATGCCTCCCGGCCCATTTTGAATGGAGGAGAGGAAGTGAAACACGTAACACTGGAGGGCGAGAGACACATCGTGCTCTCTGTTGCTCTGGATGTAGACATACCATGCAGCTTCACCCTCGCTTCCTTCTTTTCCTCCACCCTCCTCCACCCCACTATCCACGCCCTCCGCCTGCTGCGTTGAATCGCCGGGCGCATCAACTTTAAACACATCGAACTGTTCGATTATCAGAGAAAATGAGGTCGATAGATAAACGTCCTCGCTAGTCTTTCATTTCCGCTCCGTGATTCTAGCCGACGTTGCTTCCTGTTAGCCTTTTCTGGACCATACCTTAAAGGACCATATTGTTCATTTTGCATTTTTGAGTCTAATATATTCAATTTTCATACATATTACGTTACTGACAATCATTTCCCAAAGGATAAAACTGTATTTCAGCTTTCCTGATATTTTGCAAAATCTCTTAATCTTTCAAAATCAAATATTCAAGTGATACACCCACCTTAAAAATCCATGTTTCTCCTGCTAATAGTTACACAGCCTTATGAAGTCACGGTCCTTTAAATTTTTCCATAAACACAGGTCTTCTTTTGGGACTATATTCCCCAGTGGAGGCATACATTCACTCCACGCTTTTTACTGAGTTTAAACGCTAAAATTGGATAACTTCTAAAAAAAACCTGAATACACGTCTTGTTGGTGATGATGGATTACCTATTATGATTGTTTGATTTCATACATGATTACATGTATGAAAATTGAATATATTAGGCTCAAACATGCAATATGGTCGGTATGGTCCTCTAAAGATGGCAGACCAGATTGGTTTCTGGGTCATACTAAGATCAAGACCTCCCCCCCCTCCCCGATGACCAGCTAATGGTGACCAGTACAAAGGGGAGTACTAGCACCTTTTTTTTGGTCCACTTCAAGCACTGGCCACAGTTGAAGCGTGCGGTCATCATGAAAGTACAAACGTGGTCTGTTTTACCTCTAAAAAACAAAAAAAACATGACAGAGGAAGAAGTCGCACGTTTGTGCACGTTCACGATGAAACAAATTGATTAGTCTGCAAACAAATGAAGAAAAGGACACAGACAGACAAAAACATGTAATTAAAGGAACACACACACATATACACACAGGTTGCAGGCTGTAATCAGCTGTGACAGAGTCAAGAAGAAGAAAGGAGACGGAACAAACAGGAGAAATGAAAGAGGGAGATGAGTCAGAGAGAGAAAAGAGGAGGCGAGGAGGAAAAAGATCAATGAGGAGCAACACGGTTCCTGCTGCTGTACGTTCCGCTATGAAAAATATGAAAAGTTATCATGAAAAAGATGCCAAAATGATTCATTTTCTGTCTTTTTTGTTGATCTTTTAGGTTTTGAACAAGTGAAGGCACAAGAGTTTTAGATTAATTTGTATATTAGAATAATTTAATAATAAAGGATTTTAGGAGGACTTTGTGTTTCAATCTAATGCATTCAGAGTCACAACTGTCTAATATTTTTAATGTTTAAAGGACCATACAGATGATTTTGTACGCTCCTGTGGCATGATATTGAAATCATGGCGGTAACATAACATGTATGTGGGTTGTACTTATAAGGCTCAAGCATGCAAAATCACCAGTATGCTAAATCAAACCATTTTTTATAATGTTACAGCAATTTGTTGTAAGCGTTCCAACATGAAGTGGAATTCTCACTGCCCTACGGCAAGTCTGGAAGGCCAAAATGATGACTTATCTCTTGCGCGAAAATTTAAAATAACTATAGAAGATCCATTCTGGAAAATAATTTTTAATCGAGCTTCTGTAGCATAACCTCAAATCAATTTTCATTTATGTGCTTTTTTTTTTTTTTTTTTTTTTTTTGCATAAACATCATCACGGATCCAAACTCTTTGCTCGTTACATCACGCTTTACATTCGCAAACCTGCATTTTATCGTGCCGTATAAATGTTAGCAGTTTGCTAAATAATCCCATAATGCAAATGGATGAAACACAAAGTTCCAGATTTTTTTTAAAATGCTTTTGTAACCTGTTAGCAGGTAAGCACAGACTAGGTCCGTTGACAATGAAAACTAATTTGACACTGAAAAGAGAACATCAGTTTAAAGGAAATAAAAATTGATTGCATTGCAATTTGTGCAAGATTAATTCAAATACAAGAAATAAATACATAGCCAGCAATAAAAAAAAAATAAACCAACTTGAGTTGCATTTACTTATAACAGCTCCAACTAATTAGTATCTCAGATTGTAGCCATAGCTAGTTAATCACCAAGAATGTTCTACAGTTAACTTTAAATAGCAACCCAAAATAAGATCACTTTTTTTGTGACTAGATGAATAAAAGATGATCAATCAAGAAATTCATGTTGAAGATCGTATTCTTTTTTTTTTTTTTTGNTTTTTTTTTTTTTTTAGTTGCCAACTGCTCTGTCACCCTGTGTCTCATGTGTCTCCTTCCTGCCTGTTAAGTGTGTCTGTGTATCCTAGCAACCAACTGTAACTGTAACTACTTCTTGTTTTGTTTATGACTTCTTTTTGTTTGTTTCTAACTGCCACAAAGGGCAGTAGATGGCAACATTTCAACTGTACAAGAAGCTAAAACTAAACAATTGAAATTTGAATAATTCTAAATTTTAAAAAACAAAACTTAATCAGTGTAAAATAAATACTTCTCTGGACCCCAAGCACGTGGGTGGTTTTTGCTTCTGTCACATTTTTACTCACTGTGGCTCATTTTTCACTGTAGCTGCAAGTCCTGCACCTCTATGGAAGCAGCACAATCATGGCTATATGTAGGAAGAACTCAAAAATGTCTTTTGTCAGTATAACACAGTCATAAATCATACAAAAGGAAAAAAAACGTAAGTTGAATTTCTTTGATAATTTATTTTAAAAAACTGAAAATGTAATCTATATATACAACATTTTTCCAGTGCCCACAAGTGTTACCAATACTGGAAAAATAAAATAAAAAAATAAAAAAGGGGACTATACATACTGGACTATTTACATTTTTACAACCTATAATCTCTATAAACAATAGGCTTAGTGTGCTGCTGCAGTCTGCATTCAGCCAATGACTCGCTGAATTGTTGTCACGTGACTGTTAAAGAACACAGAGGTGCTACATGTTTTCTAGTTGCGGCGAAAAACACAGAATTTGTTGCTTTTTACAGAATTTGGATTGTAAAAAGGGTTTATTTTTAGCAAATTTTTTAAATGAGACATTTATAATAAAGTGATTTTGAGGAAATATCACTATTCTAAGCTTAGATTTGGTTATCTTTCCTTACGGAAGTATTAGGCACACATGGTAAGTTCAAGGACTGTCGGAAATTTGAAAACCCGATGATAATTTTGATTTTTAAAGTTTCTGGCTATGATAAATGGTGTAATTTTGGCGATTGTTTAAAGAAAACATGCCTTTTAAACCCGCCGGTTTACATTCTTTTTTTTTATGAAATTAGAAAAAATTACCAAAAGCATAAAAAAAGCATTAAAAATACTGGATGATTTTTTTTGGTGGAGGGATGCTGATGATTATGTCACTGAATTTGAATAAAACACACATTAAAAAGACCCGGAGACTGACATCCTTTATGTTCTTCAGATTTCCTTTGTGTGTTTGCATCATGTTCCTATGAATTTGAATAACTGTGTATCTCTGCCATTCTCCATCTCTCTCTCCGCTCTCGATTCAGCTTCCATTTAATTGGCCCTTATTGTCATGAAATAACAACACGAGACGCGGCGCGGCGAGGAGCACAAACAGGAAACGCAGATCGCTCCGTTTCTTCATTTATCTGCTGCTGAAAGAAGACGCAAATGCCACAAACAAGAAGACACAAGGGCGGAGGGTTATTTTTGGAGTCAAATAAACACAGACACGCCACACACACATGCACGCACACACACAGACACACACACACACAGAGGTAACGCACTGTGAAATGAAAGACCCGATGAAATACTTTTATCAGTTTGTTTCTCAGAGCCTGATACTCAACATGAAGGTGTGTGTGTGTGTGTGTATATCCTGTGTTTGTGTATGTGTGTATGTGATGGTGTGTGTCCTCTCTTCTGTGTGTGTGTATGTATGTGTGTGCACACTTGTATGATGGTATGTGTCTCTCCCGAGTTTGTGTGTGATGTCTTTATGTCTCTCCTGTGTGTGTGTGTGTGTGTGTGTGTGTGTGTGTGTATGTTGTGTTTGTGTGTGTGTGTGTATATGATGGCATGTGCCTCTCTCCTGTGTGTGTTGGTATGTGTGTGTCTATTCTGTGCTTGTGTGTGATGATGTGTTTATGTCTCTCTTGTATGTGTGTGTGTGTGTGTGTGTGTGTGTGTGTGTATGTGTG
>VXCM01003031.1:13629-24667 GCA_014773175.1 Lucifuga dentata | reverse complement strand
TGTGTGTGTGTGTGTGTGTGTGTGTGTGCCTCTTTCCTGCGTGTGTGTGTGTATCCTGTGTTTGTGTATGTATGTGTGTGTCTCTTTCGTGTTTGTGTGTGATGATGTGTTTATGTCACTCCTGTGTGTATATGTGTGATGATGTGTGTGATGGTGTGTGTGTGTGCCACTCTCTCTCCTGTGTGTGTATGATGTCCTGTGTGTGTATCTCCTGTGTGTGTATATCTCCTGCGTTTGTGTGTGTGTGTGTATGTGTGTGTGTGCTTGACAGGGTACGTGTCTCTTTCCTGCATGTGTGTCTCGTGTATGTGCGTGACATCTCTCTCCTGTCTGCATGTGCATGTGTGTGTGTATGTATAAGAGAGTGCATGTGTATGTCGTCCTTGTGTGTTTGCATCCCTCTTTTACCTTCCATCACTGTTTACCCGTGCACCCATTTATCCCTGTGTGTGTGTGTGTGTGTGTGTGTGTGTGTGTTCACAGTCAGCTGGGAAAGCCTGAAAAAAGCCAACATCAATATTTAAAGGAGCACCTCTTCCTTGCCGCGTTCCAACTTTTCCTTGGCGTTATTCCGGTTTGTACGACAGACGAGATCATCGGAGCGGAAACGGTCGACGGAATCCGAAAAACACGGAACTTCAACTTCCTGTTACAAATACGCACGACGAGCAGAGATAAGAAATGTGCCGACAAGCAAAGGGCAAAGGATGCGAAATATCGGAGAGTTCCAACAAATCGAATGAAGACGGACCTCCTAAGATGTCCACACACACACACACACACACATGCACACATCAAAACTACTAAGAGAGCCATAAAGAAAGAGAGAGTGGTTGCCATGGTGATTAATGAATATGGATAAATCAATTAGGACAGTTGTGTGTATGCCCCTGCGGTTAGTAAACAGCAGGTTGGCTGTGATGGATCACTCTGTCAGCGCACTCTGCATAATTCACCCTGAGACACACACACACACACGTGCACGCACACACACACATACACACACACACACACACACACACACACACACACACTACCATAAAGACAGTGAGGGTCGTCCAATTATGGTATAAATTTAAGAGGTTTTAAGATGTTTTTATGATGACAAATTGCTCGTGATCGTGAACCGTAAACTCCAGCTGAGCAATAAAAAACTTTAAATACTGAAAAATATTAAAAATCTTTTCATTTTATCTTTTAACCTGAGGACAGGAAGTGGTGTGTGTGTGTGTGTGTGTGCACTCTAATTTATTACATCATAAAAGAAAACTTCTTCTGATTTGACAAACTGGAAACAAAGGGAAGATATTTGACTGGAGGATGTTTATAACTTATTTTGTACAGGAAGAGAGAGGAGACAAAAGGATGTGCACAAGTGAGGCATGCACGCATAAACACACACACACACACACACGCACACACACACGGTATGGATGTTTTCACCTCTACTTTGCCTCATGACAGAAAACTAGAACTTTTTTGAAGAACTTAGCCTGCATTTATACTGCAGTTCTTAAAGGACCATACTGGTGATTATGATTCGATTAAGCCCATATGGACACAAGTGACATAATTTTGCCCAAAAAATAAAGCTCAAAACAAAAATGGCTACAAAAAAGTTCAAAAACATCTCCCTATGTACTATCACCTTTAAAGGACCATACTGGTGATTTTGCATGTTTACGCACAATAAATACTTCCTGCATACGTGTTGCATTAGTGCCAACCAGTTTCCAGAATATAAAACTGTATTTTAGTTTCCCTGTTATTTTGCCAAATCCCCAAATCTTTCAAAATCAAATGTTCAGGCGATACATCCACCTTAAAGTTCAATGTTTCGCCTGCTCACGCTTATGCATGATTATAAAAGGTCGTTTTAATTTGAATCTAGTCAGAGTCACAACTGTTAATATTTGTTTTGTTTAAAGGACCATATGAGTGATTTTGTACACTCCAGTACCATGTTTTGGATAACGGCTGGTGGTAATATAACATCCATGTGGGTTGTATTTATTTGGCTCAAACATGCAAAATCACTGGTATGCTCCTTTAAGTAGCAAAAAAATCATGTAAAATACATTTTTTTTTAAAAATCCTTGTCTTTTCCCCACCTTTTTCTCCATTTTCTCCCCCTTCAATTGAATTCTTGGACATAACTTTCTTGTTTTGTAAAGTTATGTTAGAACTCTCTCTCTCTCTCTCTCTCTCTCTCTCTCTCTCTCTCTCTCTCTCTCCTCATTCATGCGAAGGGCAAAGTATGACATATAGAGAGAAGTGCATCTCTGTAATGACGGGCGTGACAATACTGGAGCCTTCACCTTCAAGCCACCCCTTCAAGACTGGCACACACACACACAGTGCGCATTATAGTTGTCGGTGGTACTTGACAGCTCCGGTGACGTGTGAAGTTATATTGTGTAGGGACCCGTCACTATTCATGTCAAGGAGGAGAAAGGAGGAGAGCAGAGAGAGAGAGAGAGAGAGAGAGAGGAAAGAAAAGATGAATCGCTTTGTGACCTTGCCTTCTACTGCTGTACTGGAGAAAGAGGGGAAAAAAAAAAAATAAAGGAGACAGAGTGATAAAACTCCAAGTTAATCATTCTTTATGTATCTGATTTTTCAGTTTTATTAACGAGGATGAATGTTTGCTGGTTTTTGTCGCTCCGTCACCATCTGCCGCTGTGAGGTTCTGCTTCCTTCCTGTTTCGCAAAACTGGAAACATTCAGAGAGTTGAGTTCATCCCTCTGCCAAGGCTGCACAGTCCTCTAATTCATCATCATGCTTTTATTTTTTAATAACTTAAAAATGTTTCGATGTTTTCAGTTTAGATCTGCATGAAAGATGGCGGTGAAAGAAATCCAATTTGCTGATGGCGATCGTGATCTTCGGAGGTATGAAACCCTGAATATTTGTTTTTTTTTTTTTNTTTTTTTTTTTTTTACAGGATTGCTCAGCTGATATGTGCAGACAGAAATCAATTCTTTTTCTGGTTATTGCATCAAGCATTACGGCAGTTTATGACAAATATGCAAATAGTAATAAAAAAAATAATGGGCCCAACTCCAGGAAGTGTATGAAATTTAAAAAAAGGATGACTGCAAAACAACTCTTCACCAAATTTGATGAAGATTGGATGAAGTTTGCGGAAGATGTGATAAAATATGTCTTGATAAAGCTTTATAATGGTGGAAAAGCAGAAACGGGCATGGCTTCAACCGAGCCAATAAATCAAGACGATCAAACAGAGTATAGGAAAGAGATGTTGCTTTATTTTTCCGACTTTGAAAAAAATTTCATTTCTCACAGTTCCACCTGATGGTTTAGGTCTTTTAGAAGTGACCACATGATGGCGCTATATGCAGCAAGATGTAGTTTTCTCCAATTTCTAATAAAAATCTGATGAGATGATGAAACGCAATCCAGCAATTCTGATGAAATCTGACCGTACGTACGTTTTCATGAATTTTCCAACGCCGCTGAAGCTACCTTTACACGGTCGCATACGAACGGCCGGATTGTGGCACGTATTAGATATGCGTTGTGAAGATATAAATGTGAAAAAAAGTACATGAAATTGGATATTTTTCAATCCATTTTGGGCCACGTGCATATGTGGAAATAAATCGGATACGTATCGGACATCTGTCAATCTAAACATGCAGATCAGAATTTCCTTGCCATGCAGATTCCTACGCACTGTTCTACTTTATCCGCACATGAATGGCATAAGTGATCGATACGATGACCACTGTCCGTCAACAAAAATGGAGGACACGTTATATATATCAGGCATATTGATGTGGTGTTTATGCTAATGTGCAATAAAAGGCTCTCGTTATAGCTACCAGAGTCCAACTCCCACCTGGTTCTGCACAAAAACATGTATCCTGATAGGAGAGTGATAAATGGCAATAAATGCTTGCAGGTGTTGAATGTTCCATCCATCCATCCATCTATTTTCGTCCATTTATCTGCGACCAAGCCAGGAGTCCAGACGTCCCTCTCTGTTGGAAAGCCTGTCAGTTACACCTAGTGGACTAAGACGGTATTACCCCAATCCTCATGTTTGATGCAGCCAGCAGTTCTGTGTGCCTCGTGAGCAGCTGATGAGAGACGGACAAACTCTTTTTTTCCTTTACTAGCCTGTGAAAACGTGGCTGTTCAGAGGGGCCGGACTTTATGGTGTGCACCGCAGCCTGCCATAATTTTGTTCTGAGTGTCCTTGTAAGCTAGCTTTGTTTGCTGCACAGGGTCAGGTTGAGACCGTGGCACTGGATCGGAGCATATGCTGCCGCCCCCAGAGCGTATCCTGCCCCATGGACTACTTTTTACCGGCACAGCTCAGTCGGAGAACCGCTCATCCAAACAACTTCACACGTGACTAGTGTTGTCACGATACTAAAATTTTGACTTCAATACCAAGTTTAGTATCACGATACTCAATACTGAAATGATACTTGAAACTAAAACGATACTGATACGATACTCGATACCCAATAGATAAAAAAACAGAATATCCACAAGGACTGATCATAGTTTTGGATTCACAGTTTATTAACAGCCCTGTTACACTCTGAGATGAACCTGGTTAGTCTCCTGTTCATCCTGTTCCTGTCTGTGGCGTTAAAACAACACCATATTAAACTGAAAAAATAGGGTGGGCCTGACAATGTTATGTTAACGTTATGTATCTCTTACATAATTAAGCAGCTCAATACCATCCTACTAGCTGGCTAGCCAGCTAGCTTATTTGCTAACCTGTCGTGTTTTGTATTCCTTGGCGAGGCCTTGGTGTCTGTCACTGATGTGCTTGGTGAGGTCTGAAGTGTTTCCTCCCTTGCACAATACTGTTTAATAGCATCTTATACAGCTCACGCTACATCAACGACATGAATGCAGGGGGCACATGTCCGCTGACACCTACTGGAGATTCAGACAAATTACACATTTCATCTTCTCAATCACTTACACTGGAGACNCGCTGACACCTACTGGAGATTCAGACAAATTACACATTTCATCTTCTCAATCACTTACACTGGAGACACACTGGACTCACACAAATACCGAACGTCTAATACTGGACCGTTTTTAAGAAGAAATTACTGAAAAAGTATCTAAAATTCGGTATACCGTTCAACACTACACACGACACAGCACGTCCTTGGGTCCTGAGCAATAAACCTGCCGAATTCCAACTTCATACAGTGCCGGGTTGTTTATAGTTAGATTTTCCTGTTGTTGTGCGTTTATGGAAATTATGTGAGTACTGCTTGTTGCTAGTATTTCATTAGTTGTGTTATACTGAATTTTTTCACTTGTACTTCGGCGCTAATTAGTGTGAAGCAGCAGCTAATTAGCCGACTCTTGTGTTATCGCTATTATGTTATGCTCGTTAACTATGCAATACAATTTCATTTCAGTAGTAAGTTCGGTGCTGCTTAGAATTGTATTTTCCTTTGAGTTATTTTAAGTTGATTACAGATACCATGAGGTTTGTTATTTAGATTGTGCTTAGCCTGTGCTGATTGATGTTATTAGTAATATAATGTCTAATAATGAGAATATAGCGCCTCAATCTGTATTTTATTTGCTATTTATGGATAGAAATGATCGCTTATGGGCTTTAATGCCTACTTTCTGTTCTTGTGCTTCTGTTCTCAGACCACACACACACACACACACACACACACAGTTACCAATATAAATAAATCTTGACGATTTATTCTCTGGAGCCTGATTCTCTAACCGGAGTCTATATCCATGTTGACTGCCTCAACCAGAGAGGAAGAGTCAGCCCTTTATTTCATCCTCTGATTGAACATTTTCCTCCGCATTTGAAAGCTGCTAATTCACTGATCACACATAAATATTTCTCACATTTTCGCCCATTGAAGCATTTTGTTTACATCCATCTCAGAAATGTTCGTGTTTCTGCATCAGCCGTGGAAATGCAGGTATCAGATATGGGCGATTTAAAAAAAAAAAGAAAATGTAAATATGTTGTATAAAAAAATTTGACACAGGCAAAAGATCGAAACTGAACATTAAGACCCGTAGTGTGAATGTAGCCTTCCAGACCTGCAGAGGGCACCGCTGCTCTCAGTGACGCGCTCATTTTTCCCAACTACATTTTGGAAAAAATATGTCCACCAAATGGTTAAATACTAGTATTAATTCCAAAAGTAAATGCTCACAAAGATTACAAGAAACTACAATAAACACAGATTACAATAAGTCTACAGAAACATGGAACAAAGGCGTGTTGTACAAAGCATTGCAGAAACATGTATGGCTGTTCACGCTGGATTATTTCCAGCTGCTATGAGCTCTCCAGACCTTGGATTCCATTCAAATTCGGTTTGCACGCTTTTGTTTGTGAAATCTCATAAACGTGATGTTTTGAATGCCCGCATGAGCCAAACAATCATCGGGAGGCGTTAGAGTTTAAAGGATTTTCCTGCGGCACAGAGATTTGAAGGCAACAAACAAAAGGCCTGCAGGTTTGAGTTTTTTTGCGATGAGAGGAGACTGTAAAGTGAAAAATGCATCGCACGGAATTCTGAGGGAGCTGGAATGACTCTGCAAGTGTGTGTGTGTGTGTGTGTGTGTGCGTGCGCTCTTGGGTGCTTTCCAGGACACTCCCATGAAAGGCACAAACACACACACACATACAGAAAGACCACAGAGAGAAGGGGATAGAGATATTGCCTTATACAGTTTGAAGCTTTCTTTGAGTACTGAAGCAGAGCGAGACACACACACACACACACACACACACACACACACACACACACACATAGCTGATTGCTGTCACCGTTGACTTCCCTCAGCCTTTTTTTTGTCAATATCAAAATTTAATCTGTCAAAGATGACAAAAATGTATCGCTGGGATTAAAGATTAGGCTGAACTTCTCTCTCTCTCTCTCTCTCTCTCTCTCTGTCACACACACACACAAACACACACGTACAAAGTTCATATTTAACAAGGGGCTTTGAGTGGGTAAATTGTTGTTTTCATTGATTGTACAGTCAACACAGCGCTGTTTTCAATAATTTATGCAAATTATGGGAGATGCTAAACCCTTTCATCCCTCCTCTCTCTCTCTCTCTCTCTCTCTCGCTCGCTCTCATCTTTTAACCTCTGCCGCTCTGTGTAACTTGGTTCAAAGACCTTGTCCGTCTGCATTATCGCAAAAAAAGTGTTTGGGAAGAGAAAGACCAGAAGGACTTTGTGTGCAGAAAATCAAAACTGTTGTGATGTGAGTGTGTGTGTGTGTGTGTGTGTAGGCAGTTCTCAGTGGAGTATTACTCAGCATTCTGAAACAGCCCTCCACTCTACAACAGGAACATTATTGGTGATTAAATAGAAGGACTTTCTCTCTCTCTCTCTCTCTCTCTCTCTCNACACACACACACACACACACACACACACACACACACACACACACACACCCTTACTGACACTTTATTGACATTCACCCCATTATAAATACTACTTAAACAAAGCTAGGCTGACTAAACACCAGAGCTCCTTGGGGGTGAAGATGAAGGGAGTGAGGAGAGAAGAAGAGGAGGAGGAGGAGAAGAAAAGAGGAGGAGAGGAGTTTTTGCTCCTTTAATCACGCTGCTCACTAGCCTTTTTCTCACTCTTTGGTGCTTTATTTGCATGTCATTATGAAGCTAAACTTCATTTGATAAACAGCCTGGAGGAGGGCATACATGTGTATGTGCACGCTTTGCAGATGCTTAAAGGACAATACCGGCGATTTTTGCATGTCTGAGCCCAATACATACAACCTGCATATGTGTTATGCGCAAGCATTTCCCAAAACATATTAATGGAGCTGGAAATTTTAAAATTGTTTTTCCTACCTTCCAGACTGTCATTGGTTTTGGGTTCGATTCCAGTACGCTGCAAAGGATCAACTTGTAGAGACTTAAAATGTACTTAAATCCATCGCAGAGAAATGCTACGTCTGTTAAATTTTTTATTGAAATAACTTTATTTCACCGGTCCAACTGTACGGAAGACAATGTATGCCTCCGCCAGGGAATATAGTCCCAGGAGAAGACGGCTTATACAGTGAGCGAAACAGCAGGCGAAACGTTGAATTTTAAGGTGGGTGTATCATTTGATTTTTGAAAGGTTAGGAGATTTGGAAAAAGAACAAACAGGAAAATGAAAATAAGTTTGTTTGGAAAACTTTGGTCAGAAACATAACATGTATGCTGGGAGTACTTATTGGCTTAAACATGCAAAATCACCAGTATGGTCCTTTAAAGGTGTGCAGAGATGTCTTTCTACTTTTTTTAGCCATTTTTGTCTTTTGAGCTTTATGTTTGAGTAAAAATTATGTAATTCTTGTTCATGTGAGCTTGCTTCATCGAATCATAATCAACCATTAGGAAGTCTGATACCTTGCTCAAGAGCAGGCTGACCAATTTTGAAATAGAAATGTAGCGTGTTGCTCAGGATTCAAATCTGGGAGGAAAAAGTCATGCTACCTAAGTACCTTTATTTTATTCTAGTCCTGACACCACACGGTTTGTGAATTAATTCAAAAATGAATAATGGAGTATTTTAGGTGACACGTTAAAACCCCGGAAAAAAAATACAACTTTTATGAAGAATTAGGTGACACGTCTGCATAAAAATGTCGAGGGNACCCCGGAAAAAAAATACAACTTTTATGAAGAATTAGGTGACACGTCTGCATAAAAATGTCGAGGGTGAGGGAGCTAATTTGGGTTTATTCAGCCAGCAGGGAGGTGATGATGGCTTGTCGTCCTGGTGTCAAGGCCCTCGTGTATAAAAATTACCAGCATTTTTGACAGATCAGATGCTTTTGGGACATTAAATCTTGAGAAACGGGAGAAGTGAACTGACAACCTAATTGAAGCTTCACACTCTCCTTAAAGCAGAACCTTTTCCGATCAATGCCGCCATCCTCGCCTGTAAGGATCGAGTAGGCCGGTGTCACGTCGTCTTCACCGGAATTAATTGGGATCATGTGAGAGTCAGAGTCTGCGATCAGATGGCAGATTTGAGGTGACGACTGTTTTTTTTTTCCCCTCCTGAAAAAGTGTCAAAATATAGTGTCAAAAAAGTGTGCTTGCTTGTGCTACGGTTAGAGTTTCAGCCGAGTAGTTATGTAAAGTGACAAACCTGTCGCAACCAGTCTGTTAGCACCATGAGGAGAGTCGCAGCCCTGCAGAGATACTGTAAATGTTCTAACAGAAATGGCATTTAAATAATAGCTGAGGTCTGATTGTAGACGGGAGCATGGCCAGAACAAAGACAGAAACGCCGGTTTCAAATAAAGACAGGTTTCCGGACATTATGGATGTATCACTGGAATTGGCTCAGGAAAACGTTGCGGCCTCTTTCTACGAGAGAAGGAACAAGATCTAGATCAAACTAGACTAAACTCGACCAAACTGGAACAGGCTCTAGATCCAGTTCTAGTTACCATTTTGTGTTTCAACAGACTTCTGGAGAAATGGTTCCGAAATTAACTTGGCCTCGATGACGACCGATGTCATCATGGAGCGTGGTGAGGTAGTCCAAAGCTCCAATGCAACAAATACGGTGGAAATCGAGCTGATGAGCTTTGTTGTATTTCTTCGCCTGGTAAACCGTTTGTTTAATCGCTACTTCATAGCTCGTATGGAGCAATCCATAAAAAGGAGGGCATGGCTACAACGGCAGGTTGTATGGTGGGTGATNCATTATAGAGAAAAATACCACGTCGAGGAAGTAGTAGTATCTTTCCAAACTTTACGACAAAAAGTCGTATCTTTGCCCGATGCGGTTGCTATTCAATTTCAGGAATTTTGAGCTACCATCTGAAATGTCTCAGGGACAAGTCATAAAGACATTCGATCCTCCAAACTCCTCCATTTTGAACGATGCACCACTTTCGCCAAGTCACAAAATGTGCGACCACGTGACACGATGTCGCGGAGGCCCAGAGCGGCATGGCAACAACGTGAATATGAACTGAGCTTTAATGTCAGATGAACCCTCCTGCCTTGGTAAAGTCGCCAGCAGCACGTCAGCACGCCAGAGAACTTCAGACAAACACACGAGGAGAGATAATTTGGGTTCATTCAGCCGACGGCAACCTGACGACGGCTCGTTAGCCTCGTCCCCTTGTGTACCAATTACCGTTATTTTTGGAAGAAGAGATACGCGTGGGGAAATGACGGCCAAGTTAGTTGTTGTGGCTAAAACTTACACGAAGTGCAAGATTCTTCTGCGGGTCGATATTTCAAAGTCTGATGGCTGTGTCTGTCCTCGGCTGGCAGCCATGTCAGGACAGAGTGGGCGAATGTCGTGTCATTTTCACCGGAGCTAATTGGAATCACGGGGGAGTCCAACGTCTGTGGAGTGAGACGTCAAATTTGAAAATGTGTCAAAATATGGTGTCAAAAACCGCATCTGTACTGTCCTTATGTAGAAATCCAGTCAAGTGTTATATAAAGTCATGGAGCCGGTGTCAGCTCTTGAATAGAGTTGTAGCCTGACAAGGGGTGCGTCCCAAATGCAAAAAAGTGTCTCCTCCTGATCTCCCCTCCATCCTTCCATCCTTCCCTCCTCCATGACTGCCAAACTCAAGTTGTCTCTTCCAAAACTGGAGAAAACGAGTGGAGGAGCTTTTTTCCCCCTCCTCCAAATGTCCCCCCCAGGANTTTTTTTTTTTTTACACATCGGTGTGACATCATCGCGTCCATGTCCCCGACTCTGCCTATCAATGCTCATCAGTGAAGACAAATTCAGGTGGGCTTCTGCCTGTTAGACAAGTCTGTGGGTTTATTAAACCCACAGTCAATCTGTGGCGGTTTCAAACAGGAAACCGAAATCTGCGCAAATAACACCGCCTGAATTCTTGTGTCTCTTGCGTCTTTCTGCTCCTTTCCTCACCTCCTCTCCTCCTATCCTCCACCTCACACTTTGGGGGAGGAATGGAGGGGAGGAAAAGAAAGAAAAGAAGTACCTGTAGCGATTAATATATGAGCGCCACATCTAACCTC
>VXCM01003031.1:6129-8629 GCA_014773175.1 Lucifuga dentata | reverse complement strand
CGTTTACTGAGAAACACCTTCTACATTCGGACATATGTGTTGGTACGTGAAACATTCAAATTTTAAAGTGTGTATCACCTTAACATTTGATTTTTGAAAGATTAGTGGATTTGGAAAAAATAAGGAAAACTAAAACACAGTTTTGTGTTTTGAAAAATGGTTGTCAGTAACGCATAGGTTGTATTTATTGGGCTTAAAACCTGCAAAATCACCAGTATGGTCCTTTAAGGCTATATCATCTACAGCCCTAGTTCATGGTGTAGTTAAAACGTCTCCAGAGCAGAATTCCTTCTCATCATTCACAGAAACAGAAAAACAAAGTAAAAATGTGATTTGGGGGTATGGGAGTTTATGTTTCCCATATTTCAGAAATCCGAGCTCCTCCAAAGCTCCTTTCGGAACCAAAACAATACAAATCGATTCCCTCTCCCGTCTCCCCCCTTCCCTCTGTCTCCCGTTATTGATCGTCGAGTTCAACAATGAAGCAGAATGAAGCGGCTGGCTGAGGCGCCCCAAACCCGCACGATTATTACAAGAGGACGCCATCACACGCCGCTAAGGCGAGGACGCCACAGGGTCAAAGCTACGGGAGGAGAGAAATTTAAAGAAATATTCACTCATGACAGAAAAGTTTGCAGTATAGATTTCTTTGTAAAGTGTTTTTTGCACTGATGTAACCTTTAAGTTCCATCTGATGTAATAAAAACACACAGATATGAAAAAGAACAGGACAAACAAATAAATGTGCTAACGTGCTAATTAGCTCCCCTGTTACCACGGGAGCTGGCATGGCGTCTTTTTTTTTTTTTNCTTTTTTTTTTTTTATTTTTGGGAATGGGACATAAAATTTAAGTGAAAAAGCTTTGTTAAAATAAATAATAACAGTGTGGGCAGATTATCTCAAACTTTAAAGAGGTTTTAACGCCTTCACACACACATACACACACACATAATGATGTAACTTCCTCTGGTGCTTTTACTGCCTCTTAGGGAACGAACAGATTCTTTTAATGATCTAAATTGATTAATTTTGTTTTTGGAATCGTTGATATGTAATTATTTCGCAGTCAAGACTATCCGCGGTGAAACAAACACGAAGCCTGAAGCATCCGACAATAATAAATAATACTTTCATCTAAAGTTAATTAAAACAGAGTCAGTTTAGCTTCAAACTGCAGTAAGTGGACAATCAGATGAAGATGATGGAATATGGATCCATTTAGGGGAATTAATTCTCCAAAGGCTAAAGCTGTTTTTGCGATTTCACATTCAAATTGTATTTCAGTTGTTAAACGTTTCTGAAAAGTCAATTCAAAGAACTTTTTGTGGTTTTTACTCAATTCTGGGAAATAAAAAATAGCTAATTTTTAAAATTTAAATTTTTTGTAATTTTTAAAAATTTTTAAAATCTAATCATACTCTCAGACCAAATACTCAAAACAATCTCATCTCAAATTTTTGCTACAAAAAATTTAAAAAAAATTTAAATAAAATTTTAAGAAATTTTTAATTTTTTGCTAGAAAAAACTAAATATATTCTTTTAATTTAAATATTTATAAATTATATTTTTCTATTTTAAATTTTATATTTTACAATTTTTAACAATTTTTTAAAAACTTTTTAAAAAACATTCAAAACAATCTCATCTCAAACTTTTTCTGCAAAAAATAAATAAAAATTTAAAAAATAAAAGTTTAAGAAATTTTTAGTTTTTTGCTAGAAAATCTACATATATTCCTTTAATTTAAATATTTATAAATTATATTTTTATTTTAAATTTTATATTTTATAATTTTTAACATTTTTTAAAACTTTTTTAAAAACATTTTTATACATTTTTACACTTAAAACAAAATAATGTAAAAAATAATCTAGAGAAACAATTTTTCCCCAAAGATCAAGACGTTATAAAATAAATAAATAAATGGATAAAACAAATAAATTGTGATCCTAGAAATTTCGACAAATTTTGAAAAATTCCAGGAAAAAGAAAATGAAGATTCTAAAAAAATATATAATTTTTAAAAAATGTCAGACTCCAGACATTTCTTATTCATCTATATAAAGCATCATTTGTATGATGTTTTCATACATGTTCTGTTAAAACATTAAAGACTTTTCTGTGGAAAATGAGAATAAAGATGTTTAGTGTGAAAATGTGTCAGAGATGAAGTTTATGAGCCACTTTTTCTCTGCAAAGCATAAGAAAGTTAAGTTCCTTTTAGGTAAGTAAACCAGAACACACACACACACACACACACTCACAAACAAAAGNTAAGTTCCTTTTAGGTAAGTAAACCAGAACACACACACACACACACACACTCACAAACAAAAGTGTAGTCAGCTTGTTGGATGTGGTGGCTATGGAGAGGGCTAAATGTCAGGGAATAAAAGAAAGAGAGAAAAGAGCTGATTGTAGTAGGTAGTCTGAAAGAGTGAAAATGAAGAGAGAGAAAGAGAGAGAGAGAGAGAGAGAGAGACAGACAGAGAGAGAGA